>CM071588.1:769200-841472 GCA_036426205.1 Ascaphus truei
TACAGTATGTAACTGTGACACGTTATACTTTGTTACAGTATGTAACTGTGACACGTTATACTTTGCTACAGTATGTAACTGTGACACGTTATACTTTACTACAGTATGTAACTGTGACATGTTATACTTTGTTAGAGTATGTAACTGTGACATGTTATACTTTGTTACAGTATGTAACTGTGACATGTTATACTTTGTTACAGTATGTAACTGTGACACGTTATACTTTGCTACAGTATGTAACTGTGACACGTTATACTTTGTTACAGTATGTAACTGTGACACGTTATACTTTGTTACAGTATGTAACTGTGACACGTTATACTTTGCTACAGTATGTAACTGTGACACGTTATACTTTGCTACTGTATGTAACTGTGACACGTTATACTTTGTTACAGCATGTAACTGTGACATGTTATACTTTGTTACAGTATGTAACTGTGACACGTTATACCATTGAGGGAAAAGCGCTTTATACAGGTATTCTTCTTATTATTATTATTAGAACACAAATGAAGGTGTTAGGCCCCATTTCAGACCATGCCGATCTCGGGTGCAAAACAAGACCGAAAAAGCTGGAGTTGGCTTTATTGTGATCCCAAATGACCCCCGTACACTATATTATTTTACTGTATTATTTATGAAATGCCTTTAAAATAATGAAGCCAGATCATATAAAATGACTAATTGGCAATACTTTGCAGGCTTAAGTTGCTCTGCATTTTAATTATTTTGACATACATTTTCCGGAAGGAAACCCAGAATTCCAGCCCGGCTGTGATTACATATTCAGCAGTTTAGGGTTAACATTACACAGCCAAATGTCTCTTTTGCTCACATACAATTAGTCGATCTGATTTACAACGTGCTTCATGGAGTTATCCCCAACGGCCTATTTTTATTTGCAATGATCTTCTATTCTGTGGAAAGCAATTATTCAGAACGATAGGATCAGCCACATTACACACTGCACGTGGTTTAAAGAAACAGTGACCTGCAAAACACCCACGCTGTCCTGTGACGTTATTTTGTCGCTACGGGAACAGAAAAGTAGATCTGATCTTCTGTTACAATTTGCATCCACAATCTCCTCTAAAAAGCAATAAAGGTTAACGGTCACTAGTACAGGGGGCTCAACTCCAGTCCTCAAGCCCCCCCCCCCCACCCAACAGGTCAGGTGTTCAGGATATCCCAGCCTCAGCACAGATGACTCAATCCACTAGGCTCTGATTGAGTCATATGTGCTGACGCTGGGATATCCTGAAAACCTGACCTGTTGGGTGGGGGGGCTTGAGGACTGGAGTTCAGGCCCCTGTACTAGATGACATAGCGGCCACTACAGTGTTTGCACTTGGATGTACATTGAATATCACGAGGGCACATTGATGATTAAGGGCGCAGTGTTATGTAGGACCAACGGCAGGGTTATATTGAATGTATATCTTAGTAACGGAGTCACAGAGTCGCTTTGAGGTAATGTCACTGGTTCGAATCCCAGTGTTGGCTCTTGGGAAAAGCACATAATCTCCCTGTGCCTCAGCCACCATAATTAGATTGTAAGCTCTTCAGTACAGGGACTCATTGGGGCATATGTATCATGGCAAAAGTGGGGCAATTCTGGGGCAAAAGAACTGCACGGAACGCAAAGAGACAATTCTTATGATTACGTTGCAGTTATTGTTCTCCACTTTTGCAAGGGGGGGATGGGTGAGGTGGGGGATGGGGAGGGGGTGGGTTGTTCACCGCACTGTATTTCTGGAATACAACATTCCCAACATAGATTATATTAAGGATAAATAATGAAAATGTCCTTTATCAAAAGGATTAATTAATTAATTAATACAAAAACACGAAACACTCCTAAAGCTTGGAGTGTTAGAATGTGATATCGATTAAGAAGCGTCTGTGTTATTCCAGTTTTAGGGTTCTAAACCCCATAATAGAGCGGTGATTATAATGAGTGATTTGCCAAAACCATATGTTGCAGAAGTAAAGCCCTTTAATTCTCACCATGTCCCAGACAGAGCGATGTGCTCGGGAAAAGTGACAGTTCTCACATTCAGTCACTAGGCGGCAGCAATGAGTCAGTAATTAAGAGTTAAAGAATCTCCCACAACGATATAAACTACAGCAGAATATATGCATGATAATGTATCGGGGGATAATGTATCGGGGGATAATGTATCGGGGGGATAGTGTATCGGGGGATAGTGTATCGGGGGATAGTGTATCGGGGGATAGTGTATCGGGGGGATAATGTATCGGGGGGATAATGTATCGGGGGATAATGTATCATACTCTTAACAAGAGTTCGGTAACTGGCTCTGCTAATGTCTTTGCCAATGCCTAATGATAACACATATGTATATACCCTTTGCGTGTTGGAGGGGTCACTTTGCGAACACGTGACCCGCTCCCAGTCAGGTCATGTTTAGGGATAATCACACATATATAAGGCTTCTTTTAGAGGTTAGGAATGGCATGTAATATGACCCTTATGGACAATATATTCACTCCCTTTACTGGCTTCCTGCCAATGCTATTGATCATAAAGAAGTGCATTTGGTGGTGCAAATATTGACCACTCTTTAGGTGAAAAACATTATATACTAAGCAGTCTTCTGCCATCAGACACCTTACAGAAAACCTACTTCAAGAGGCTATAAGGTGTCTCCCAGCGATCAAGGACGACCACATGGCGACTGGCGCTTCGCCGCAACTCTCTGCGTCTCCGGAAGCTGCCACTGCCGGCCTCTTCACCACCGGCCGCTAAGGTAAGTAAGCCCCATAACCTAAAAGCCCCTGCCCTAAAACTCCCTCCCTAACCACTAAAACCCCTTAAATTAACCCCCTAACCGCTAAAACCCGTACATCAACCCCATACTCGGAAGCAGCACAGCGAAACGGCCACAGCCAGATGCCCCATTCCATCTCCCAGCGCCGGGGCAGAATAATCCTTCGTAAAATGGTCCTTATTGTGGTTTTAACATTCTTATCATTGAGTTAGATGACCCGCTGCGATGGGGGGGGGGGGGGGGGGGGGGGGGGGGAGTAACCCGAATGAGCCCACACAGTTAACCTATTTTGCGAAATAGTAGTCCCAAAGTGGGGATACAGTATCTTTTATAATTTCTCTTGGATGCCTAATAGAAAATACAAAACTATCCTTTATATGCTCTTATCTTATTACAGAATTATTAAACATTGTCTAATTTTGTACATTCCTTGAAAACTATGAATAGGTATCAATGCAACACACAATCACACGATGACCCCATGCTATGCCCATCCCTCTAAACAACAGAGCGATTGCAGAAGAACAAATGGTTGTTTCATTAAAAAAATAGCTACAATTTATCAAGAAGTGGGAGGCTATCAATGTCAAACAACTGTAGTCAAATAAAATATGACCAATAAGGGTTAGTGATATATTCGCTGCGCAAACAGCTATTGTGAGAAATGACTGCAGTTTGCTGCGCTTGGAATATTTTCCTGTTGGCTTCACTAGGTTTAGAGACGTTTACACTAATACCGCGCCACTTGTTTCAAATCTGACAAGCAAACTCATTTTTGGAGATATGTGGCTGAAAAAGCACTTTTACACATCTCTAAAATAAGGGCTCTTCATAAAATTATAGTGTCCAGGGCTTTCAAAACATCACAAGTCTCATCTCCAGCTGTGCACTTTAAAGAAGAGACCTGTGAGGTTTCAAAAGCTCTGTACATCATAATTTAATCTATAAAGGACCCTAATGTGCTTCTACTAAAATGTATTTCCTCTAACCTGCAACAAATCTATATTTCACTAGGACCAATACAACTACTAGATCTTTGAACTAAAAGCGATTAAGTTGCAATATATATACACACACACACACACATACATACATATATACACATACATATTGTGACATAGTCCAAAGATGTTAGGCAGCTTTCTGCCCCGTTTTAGGTCAGAAAGTGCAGGAATAGTTAAAAATGATCCGTTCCACAGCTTCCCATTAACTCAGGCAGCTGGATGGAAAATCCAGACCACAGATTACAATGGCTCTAGTTCTCCCTCACCTGCTCTTCTAATCACATGCACAGGTATTTAGAGCAGAGAGGTTTTGCATTTCACTCTCTCTCCTTAGAGCCTGGAGGCTGGGGGTATCGCTGCTCCCCTGTTTCCAGTTTCGGGGTGGACGGCCCCTCCAAGTATCACAGTACCAAGGTTTGGCCTGGACACTTGGGGAACCCGATTCCCAAACCACGACCAGATAAGACAAACAAATATATATTGCTGTTTTTAAAAGACTATGCTGTATCGATGACCCTAAAGGAGAGGGCATTGTTTTAAGGAAGCTGGGAACCAGGTTAGTTGGCCCATCAGCAGTAGAGGTCTTATTATGATTTGTAGAAAAAAAAAAAAAAAAAAAAAAATTGATCCCTGAAAGGGATAGATTTTGTTTTAATATTTGGTTTCTTGTTACTTGCAATAACATTGGGTGGGAAAATACTATGACACTATATAAGTGGAAACGCTGAATGAAAATGTCTGAGTGCCTCTAACCTACTACACATGTTAAATCGCCGTACCTTACTTGGAGCAAAATAAAGCAGGGCAGAAGCCGCTTAAGCAGCAAATACTTTGCCTGATCCTTTTTGTTGTATAATGAAAACCCTAGAAGACTGTGTTCGGGAAGAACCCAGACAGACGTCCGCTACACAAAAGGGCGTTTACATTACACACCACACCCCAAACAAACACACACGACACACCCACACCACCCACCACACAACACACACACACACACCACAACACCACACCCACACACACACAACACCCACCCCCACCACACATCCACATTACATATTCACAAACACACACACACACACTATACACAATACATATACACAAACACACACACACCAATAGCCAAGTACATCTATACACCTACATATATACCACAGTCATATATACACATACATATATACACACAAACACACACACCCACACACACACAACCACACTACACCCACACCACACTCACACACCACACACACACACACACACACACACACACACCACACACCCAACCACACACACACCCACCATACATATATAAGCACGTACATATATAACACACCAACACATACGATTACACAAACATATATACACATACATTATACCATACATATATACTCACACACACACACATACACACATACTATAGCCACTACATAATACACCTACATTATAACACACACACATACCACATTCATTACATAACACATACATATATACACATACATATCTACACCTCCAATCTACACATATACATATACACACACATATATCAATATACACATCCTCTATACACATACATATATACACAGTCCATGAAATACATTGGATGGTGCGCACCAGATTAATAATATTTAAAAAACAAGCATATAGGAATTAATTAGGGGAAGAGCGCGGGCCTCTGTAGCGCCCCCGCACCCCCAGAAATGTGCCCCCAGTTTACACACCCCTGTTCTATAATAAACACTCGCTGCGACGTAACCCGTCTCCGTCTTTCTCTCCTTCTGTTCTTCTTTCTCCTTCGTTCTTCCCTGCGAAGCGAGGGTTCTGCGACAGTTTTGCCAGATTTTTTTGGTCATATTCTTTTCTTCTTCGATCTGTATCCTGTAAATATAAACTGAGACGATCAACCTGGTTAATTGACGTTGACTGGTTACCTGCGTGCCTGGACAGACAGCAAAGACAAGCTGCAAGATGTTTGATTTCAGCTAAAATTGATTTCTTTAATAATTTTACTAGGAAAGATAACATAATCATTTTCTCACAAAGGGGCCACATCCCATCGCACTGCGCTGCATTCACAGCGTACCCTCTGACACCTCACGGGGCTGTGCCGGAGAACCCAAACCCAAGGCTGTGGCCGGATACACCTGCAACACGAGGCATGTGCCGAGACACCCCAACACGGGGCTTGCGGAGACACCCGAACCGAGGCTGTGCCATAGACACCCCGAACCGAGGCTGTGCCAGAGACACGCGACACGAGGCTGTGCCAGAGACAACCGAACACGAGGCTGTGCCGGAGACAACCCGAACACTGGGCTGTGCTCTGAGAGAAAGGAAAATGCGGAGTAGACGAAAAAGAAAAGGAGGAAGTTGGTAGGGTGTAAGGGGGGCGGGTGATGCAAGCATACACAACCCCGCACCGATGCGTGTGCCGGAGAACACCTGACACGAGGCTGTGCCAGAAAACCCGAACACGAGGCTGTGAAGACACCGCGAGACCGTGCCAGGCAAAGAACGGCTGTGCGAGACACCGACGGGCTGGCGGAGACACCCGAACACGAGGCTGTGGCCGCACTGAAGAGGACGCAAGAACCCGAACACGGGCTGGCGGAGCACGACAGCTGTGCGGAGACCACACCAACAACGACGAGGCTGTGCCGGAGACACCACCATGTGGGAACACGACGGCTGTGCGGGAGCACGAGGATGTTGAGCACACCCGAACCGTAGAGGCTGTGCCATGTGGGACCACCAAAACACGGGGCTGTGCCGGAGGACACCACGAACACGAGGCTGTGACGGAAGACACCGAACACGAAGGCTGCTTCAGGAACACCTGAACACACGAGGCTGTCCCAGAGACCAACCAGGCTTGTGGGAACACGCACGGCGTGCCGGAGGACACTGAACACTAGGCTGTGCCGGGACACCTGAACACGAGGCTGTGCCGAGAAGACCGAGCTTCCGAGACCCCGAACGAGGCTGTTCCCCGGAGACCCAAACACGAGGCCTGTCCCAGAGACACCTGAACACGAGGCTGTGGCCGGAGACCCCTGACACGAGGCGGTGGCCGGAGACACCTGAACACGGGGAGACCTGGCGAAGACACGCCGAACACACTCCGAACCACGAGCTGTCGTGCCGGAACACCTATGAACACGAGGCTGTGCCGGAGACCGCCTGAAACAGGCTGTGCCGTGAGACGCCTGAACACGAGGTCTGTGCCGTGAGACACACACTGAACATGAAAGCTGTGCCGGGAGACGCCTGAAAACACGAGGCTGGGTCCGGAGACTGCCTGTAACAACGAGGCTGTGCCGGAGCACACCTAACACGAGGCTGGGCCGGAGCGCCTGACACGAGGCTGTTCCGGAAGACACCTGAACACGCAGGCTGTGCCGAGACGCCTGCACGAAGGCTGTGCCAGAGACACCTGAACACGAGGCTGTGCCAGAGACACCTGAACACGAGGGCTGTGCCGGAGGACACCTAGAGTGGCCGAGTCAGTGCTGGAACGTCAGAACAGAGGCTGTGGCCGGAGACTCCTGAACAACGAGGCTGTCCGAGACACCTGGTAACAGAGGCGTGCCGGAGACGGACCGGCTGGAAGGCCCCTAGAGCTGGCCGAGACGCTGACGACGGTGACACCGAACGGGCTGCGCCGGAGAGACCCTGAACACGAGGCTGTGCCGGAGACACCTGAACACGAGGCTGTGCCGGAGACGCCTGAACACGATAGGCTGTGCCGGAGACACCTGAACACGAGGCTGTGCCGGAGACACCCGAACACGAGGCTGTGCCGGAGACACCTGAACACGAGGCTGTGCCGGAGACACCCGAACACGAGGCCGGAAGCCTAACCAAGCGGGAGATTCAAAAGTGCTTCTGTGCTGCGGGACCGTGTGTTCCCGGAGAAGCGGAGAGCAGGACTTTAAATCGGGGAATTTGAAACTGCTCAGCTGCAAAATGCACCAGAGAGGACCGGACAGTCCCAAGCCCCACAGGAGTGTGGGAGAAACCCCTGGGAAATCCTTCAATGTGGCGCTCAGCATCGCACCAGCTCAGATTCTCCCCGTATGCCCCTGTGTTAGTGAGTATAAGCTCTGCTCTGTGTATTGTGCCGTGCTTACTGGCTCCGGGTGGAGTAAATACTCTTTATTGAACTGCTTTGTCCTGTCTGGTACCATGATCCCTGGGTTAAGTTCTTGTTTCGCGTGACAAAGATCTTCCCAGTCTGTTCTACCCACGTCACAGAATTGTATTAACGTAGAGGGATTTCCATTCACATGTTAGTTAGATGTTGATGAAACCTAAAAAGCGGTTTTCCTTATTATTTCATTTTAAATAAAGTAGGTTACTTCCCCTGGGCAAAGACAAAATGAATATTATGCAATACACGCTGCAGAAAAGATTAGGACATTTTCTAATTACCTTTCACGGATAAATTCAGCCATTTCTTTTTGCATTTGTTTGCCCTTGAGCTGTTTTTGAAGGAGATCTTCAAATCCAGTCACTGTGCTGTTACCTTGTGAGTCTTTCTTATCAGCCTGTACAACAGATAAACAGGTGGGGTCAGTGGGTAAAGAATTAGGAAGGCTTACATTAGTATATTTCAATAACATGTGTATTACTTTTTATTAAAAACATAGCATTTAATATTGGGATACAGCAGATGTGCCACGCCACAAACACACACAATCTCCCCACCACAAACACACACAATCTCCCCACCACAAACACACACAATCTCCCCACCACAAACACACACAATCTCCCCACCATAAACACACACAATCTCCCCACCACAAACACACACAATCTCCCCACCACAAACACACACAATCTCCCCACCACAAACACACACAATCTCCCCACCACAACACCCCAAAAATACACAAATCCCCCATCACAACGTATACATTTAATTTGGGGGTGGGGGGGGCCCAGCAGCTGGACATGGAAGGTCAGACTCAATGTCCAGCAATGGCTGGCCAGGCCCCCCGCTGCTGACCTCCCTGGGACAGCTGTCCCCCCCCTTAAAATACGGGAGAATTATGCGACTCGCCAGACCTTTCAGGGCAACGGGACAATTCAATGGAAAAAAGGGACAGTCCTGTTTGTACGGGTCGTCTGCCAACCCTAGGGTGGATATCTAATGTGAGGTTTATGGCGGTTCCAGTCAAACAAACTTAAAGAATGCAATAATTACCGTGCTATTTGAACTCTCTAAAGTTGCTACTTTTGTACCTGGGTCAGCCGCAGTTATTAAGTACACCAAAAATACCTGGGAAATAAGCCTATTTGCATATTCAAATGAGCTAATTTCCCGGGAATCTCAGGTGTGTTCACAGGTACTGTATATCACCACCTGTTGCATAGAGGAGTGTTTTAGGATGTATACAATGAGTACTCTACTAATCAGATCTCTCCCCCTGGATCTCTGTGTTGCAACACGTCACAGATTCCTGCCGCAGCTGGCAGGTTTCATGAGTTGTTTAGCCCTGTAAAGCTTGGCGAAATATCTTGTGAAACAGCAAAAACGTTAAGAAAACTTGTGTATAATTTTGCAAACAGTTTCGTACATTTCTAGTTCACAAGGTCGATGCCCCTATTAAGGCGACATTTATACTGCTAAGAAAATGTGCAACTCCTCCTTCCACAAGTCCCTTTTTTCCCTTTTTCTATCTCTCACATAAACCTAGTTTTGGAGAGACTACGAGACTATGTTTAATCGCACGTGTTTCATAGTCTTATAAAAACGGGAATATTGAGAAACTTCACACACAGCTTAAATCGAATTGTGGTTTATTCCATTTGAAACATTGAATGGTTTCAGTTTATTCCGAGTACTCTTTCAGTACCCTGTAATTAATAAGAGGTTAGCTACAGTACCCTGTAATTAATAAGAGGTTAGCTACAGTAGACTAAATACATTGTTAGCTTATTTCAGCCTGACCCTGGGTGGTCATCTTTGGTTATCTGGATTACACAAGAATCTTACAATAACCAGGCCAAATATTCACAAGTGCTGATTGATCTTTATATGAACCCAGCAGTCTGGTCACACACTTTTTTGTTGATTCTAAAATGCAGAATAAAAGAACATTTTGTTCCCGATTAATGGATGACTAGGAAACCCTTCAAAGTTTGTCGAATATATTCACATTCGAAGCTGGAAAGATAAGGCTGAATAAGTCTCTCCAGCAGTGACAGGTGTAAGGTCTATAACCTCATTATGTATAAGAAGAAGTTAGACCATTAGGGATATCCCTGCTTCAGCAGAGGTGGTGCAGTAATTCTGACTGAGCCACTGATTGAGCCACCTGTGCTTGTTGGTGGCCCTTGAGGACTGGAGTTGGCCACGCCTGCTTTAGTTGCTCTGTAAGCCTGGGTTGGGGGATATGTTATGCAGGTTTGCACCTCTTACAGAGACACAAATCCTTTCTGATATGTTACCAGCAGAATATTGTATTTTGAGCTTTACTTGGACGGTATGTACGAATTCTCGGGATTGCCCCGGTCCCCTCTCTGCCGGCCGTCCTAGCGGCGGGAGGAGTCACTTCCCGGATGGTGTCAGACACAGTGGGAAATGTTAGGAGTGAGCCAATGAATGGCACAGCCAGCTCTCTGCCGGCAGTCCTAGCGGCTGGGAGGGGTCACTTCCCGGATGGGTGTCAGACACAGTGGGAAATGTTAGGAGTGAGCCAATGTATGACACAGCCAGCTCTCTGCCAGTCCAACATTCGCCAGTTTCACAGCTTGTGTAAACATTTGGCACAGACTAAGGACACGGGACTTGTATAAGCGCAATACCCCCACAATCACAAGTGGCCAGTCACCAGCTGAG
The DNA here is from genome assembly GCA_036426205.1 of Ascaphus truei. Taxonomy (NCBI): domain Eukaryota; kingdom Metazoa; phylum Chordata; class Amphibia; order Anura; family Ascaphidae; genus Ascaphus; species Ascaphus truei. The sequence continues at coordinate 779,844 of CM071588.1, forward strand.
CGATGATAGTTACATAGTAACTAGATGATGCTTTATAACAATGTAACAGCCGCTTTTTAATTCATAATGTTTGTATTATTTTTTTCTATTAAGCATCGTCTCAGATGTTTGCAGTTTATTTATTTTTATTATGGAAATATGAAGCATATTAATATCTTTTATTTGCTTTAATAAGTATAAGCAAAAAAATCTATTACCGTGTGACAAGAACAGGCACATACGATGCAACACGCTAATTGTGACCATTTCCTTTACAAGCTTTTCTGCTTTATGATTTTGGTTGGGGACGTGGTTGGGGAAGTGGTTGGGGACGGGAGAAGGTTTCTGGGTTCCCTGCTAATGCTTTAATTAGAAAAGGTTGAGAAACGCTACTGCAAAGTACATCTTAATTTCCTGTCGTGTTTAATTAGGATCTGCATCTTTGAGTTAATCATGATCCATTATCCAAGAAAAGAACGGTTACTATCTCTAGGTCATATAATAAATCCAGCCCCTGTCATTTGCATCTGTTCATCAGTCCTGACATGACTTTAGTACCATCACTTCATATAGAAGCACGTTATGTAAGACCCTTTTTACTTAACCATCGAACATATGCATTTAGCAAACCAATGGATAAGAATCCGATCGCTGCCATACAGGAGGCACCACACACATCGGCCCATTGTGTCAGTGAGAGACACATACCACAATACAGGAGGCAACACACACATCAGCCCATTGTGTCAGCGAGAGAATCATACCACAATACAGGAGGCAACACAAACATCAGCCCATTGTGTCAGCGAGAGACACATACCACAATACAGGAGGCAACACAAACATCGGCCCATTGTGTCAGCGAGAGACACATACCACGAAATCAGAGGCAACCACACACCAGCCCATTGTTTCATGAGAATACACATACCACATACCGAGGCGTAACACACCAATCAGCAGCCCATTGTGTCTGCGAGAGGATCATACCACAATACGGAGCACACAAACATCAGCCCATTGTGTCATACGAGAGACACACACACAATACAGGAGGCACCATCCACACAACAATCGGCCCATGTGTGTCATCGAGAGACACATACACAAATACACGGGAGAAAAAGCACCAACAAACATCGCCCATTGTGTCATCGAGAGAATCATACCACAATAACAGGAGGCAACACAAACATCGGCCCATTGTTGCACGTGAGAACACTACCGCAATACAGAGTCAACCACAACATCGTGCCAATTGTTCGTCAAGCGATAGAATCACTACCAACAATACTAGAGGCAACACAAACATCAGCCCATTGTCCAGATCCAACATAAGGCACCACTGCATTCAGGCGAACACATACCACCATACAGGAGGCACCACAAACATTCGGCCCAGTTGTCAGCGAGAGACACCATCCACAATACATGGACAAACCAAACATCGCCCATTGTTGTCAGCGTAAGACACATCCACATACAGGGGGTGAGGCAACACAAACAAGGTACGTCCGCATTGTTGTCAGGGGCGTGATACCTACAAATACGGAGACAGCAAGCACAGACATCGGTCCCATTGGGTGTCAGCGGAGGAACATCACATACACGACACCACAATCACTAGTTGTCAGGGCACCACAACAGCAACAAAATCGGGCCCATTGTGTCGGGAAGATCTCCACGAATGGAGGACACACCTAGGCATTGTCAGCGAGAGCACATACCAGCTAGCAGGATGGCCACAACATCGGGCCCATTGATGGTCATCGCATGAGACACATACAGCACAATACAAGAGAGGCAACCAGCAACGCGAGTCGGACCCATATGTATTCGCGAATGAGACATACATACCACGCAATACAGGAGGGCAGGGACACAAATCAGGCCCATTGTTCCGATAGACAATCTAACCACACATACAAGAGGCAACACAACACAACAAATCGGTCCCCTATGTGTCGGATGAGACACAATAACCAATACATGGGCACCACAAACATCAGCCCATTGTGTCAGCGAGAGACACATACCGACAATACATACTGGCACACAAACATCGGCCATTGAAATTCAGGCGAGAGAATCAAACAATCCACAATACAGGAGGCAACACAAACAACATCCCCATTGTGTCAGCGAGAGACACATCCACAACAGGAGGCAACACAAATCACCCCTTGTGTCAGACGAGAGCATACCACAATACAGGAGGCAACAAACAACATCGCCCATTGTGTCAGCGAGAGAATCCATAACCACAATACAGGAGGCAACACCAAACATCGGCCCATTGTGTCGCGAGAGAACATACCGACAATAACGGAGGCAACACAAACACGGCCCATTGTGTCAGCGAGAGAACTTCCACCAATACAGGAGGCAACCACAAACAAATCGGCCCATTGTGTCAGCGAGAGATCAAACATACCACAATACAGGAGGCAACACAACAATCACGCCCATTGTGTCATGCGAGAGACACATACCACATACATAGGCACACAAACATCGCCCATTGGCAGCGAGAGACCCACTCACAACAGAGGCAACACAAACATCGGCCCATTGTGTCAGCGATAGACACATACCACAATACAGGAGGCACCACAAACAATCAGGCCCATGTGCTAGCGAGAACACATAACCACAATACAGGAGGCAACACAAACATCGCCCATTGTGTCAGCGAGAGGACACATACACCAAATACTAGGCAACACAAACATCTCGCCCATTGTGTCAGCGAGAGACAATACTCACAATACAGGAGGCAACACAACATCAGCCATTGTGTCCAGCGAGAGACATACCACAAATACAGAGGCAACACCAACTCACCCATTGTGGTCACGAGAGACACATACCACAATCAGGAGGCAACACAAACACAGCCTGGTGTCCAGCGGAGAACACCACAATACAATAAGGAGGCAACCACAAACATCAGCCCATTCTGTCAGCGAGAGACACATACCACAATACAGAGGCCAACACAAACACCGCCCATTGTGTCAGCGAGAGACACATACCACACATACAGGAGGCAACACAAACATCGGCCCATTGTTGTCAGCGAGAGACACAATACCACAATACAGGGGCAACACCAAACTCTGCCCATTGTGTCAGCGAGAGACCATACCACAATACAGGAGGCAAACCAAACATCGGCCCATTGTGTTCAGCGAGAGACACATACCACAATACAGGATGCACCACAAACCTCGAGCCCCATTGTGTCCGCGAGAGACACATAACCACAATACAGGAGGCAACACAAACATCAGCCCCTCTGTTCAGCGAGAGAGCCACATACCACAATAACAGGAGGCAACACAACAATCGGCCCATTGTGTCAGCGAGAGACACATACCCACAATACAGAGGCAACAAACAAACATCAGCCCATTGTGTCAGCGAGAGACACATATACAACAATAACACAGGAGGCAACACAAACATCAGCCCATTATGTCTAGAGACACATAACCACACAGCCAGAGGCAAACACAAACATCATCCCATTGTTGTCCAGCGAGAGCACATACCACAACAAGGAGGCACACAAACATCGGCCCATTGTGTCATAGCGAGAATCATACCAACATACAGGAGCAAACACAACATCGGCCCATTGGTGTGCAGCGAGAGACACATACCACAATACAGAGGCAACACAACATCAGCCACTTGTGTCAGCGAGAGACACATACCACATAAAAGGCAGCCAACAAACATCGGCCCATTGTGTCAGCGAGAGACCACATACCACAATACAGGAAGGCAAACACAAACATCGCCCATTGTGCAGCGAGACCATCCGCACTACAAGGATCCAGAGGCAACAACACATAATCACCATTGTGTCAGTGAGAGAATCATACCACCATACACGGAGGCACACACACAAACATCAGCCCATTGTGTCAGCGAAGACACATAACACAATACAGGAGGCAACACAAACATCAGCCAATTGTTCAGCGGAGACACATACCACAATACAGGAGCACAAACATCGCCCTTTGTGGTCAGTCGAGAGACACATACCACAATACAGGAGGCAACCAAACATCAGAGCCCATGGTGTTTCAGCGAGAGACACATACCACAATAACAGAGCAACACAAAATTCGGTCCATTGTGTCAGCGAGAGAAACATACCACAATCCGAGGCCACACAAACATCAGCCCATTGTGTCATCGAGGAGACACATACCACAATACAGGAGGCAACACAACATCGCCCATTGTTGTCCGCAGAGAACACCCCACAGATAACAAGATGCACACACAAACACATCGGCCCATTTGGTCAAGCGAGAGACGCACATACCGCAATACAGAGGCAACACAAACATCAGCCCTTGTGTCCTGGAGAAACATATCACATATCAGAGCAACACAAACATCAGCCCATGTGTCATGAGAGACACATACCGACAAATACAGGAGGCAACACAAACTCGCCCATTGGTGTCAGCGAAGACCACATACCGCAATACAGGAGGCACACAAACATCAGCCCCACCTTGTGTCAGGAGAGAACATATCACATAGCAGAGGCAACACAACATCAGCCCATTGTCAGTGAGAGACACATACACAATACAGGAGGCAACACAAACATCGGCCCATTGTGTCAGCGAGAGACACAACCACAATACAGGAGGCACCACAAACATCGGCCCTGTGTCAGCGAGAGACACATACCGCAATACAAGGAGCATTACACGAAACATCAGCCCATTGTGTCAGTGAGACATGACCACATACCCATACAGGAGGCAACACAACATCAGGCCCATTGTGTCAGGAGAGACACATACCACAAATACAGGAGGCAACACAAACATCCCACCTTGTGTCAGGAGAGACACATACCATCAATACAGAGGCCAACACAAACATCGGCCCTTTGTCAGCGAGAACAACATACCACAAACAAGGAAGGCAACACCAAACATTCGCCCACTTGTGTCAGCGAGACACATACCACAATACAGGAGGCAAACAACATCAGCCACATTGTGCACAGCTAGATACACATTCCGGCAATACAGGAGGCAACACAAACATCGCCCATTGTGTCGCGAGAGACACATACCGCAATACACAGAGGCAACACTAACAGCGGCCCATTGTGTCAGCGAGAAGAACTCATCCGCAATACAGGATGCAACACAAACATCGCCCATGTGTCAGCGAGAGAACACATACCCAATACACAGGCAGGCGATGAACAACACCATCGGCCCATTGTGTCAGCGAGAGAACCATACCGCACATACAGAGGCAACACAAACATCAGCCCATTGTGTCAGCGAGAGAACATCCATGCACATACCAGTGAGGCAACCCAAACTCGGCCCATTGTGTTCAGCGAGAGAACATAACCCAATACAGGAGGCACACAAACATCGCCCATTTTGTCAGCGAGAGACACATACCACCATACATCGACGGCCCACACAAACAATCGGCCCATTGTTTCAGGAGAACACATACCACAATACAGGACAACACAAACACTCAGCCATTTGTCGCGGAGAGAACACACCACAATACGGAGGCAACACAACAAACAGTCGTCCCGCGTTGTGTCAGTTGAGAGACCACATACCCCATACAAGGAGCAACACAATCATCAGCCATTGTGTCAGCGAGAGAACATATCACAATACAGGAGGCAACACAAACATCGCCCATTGTTTCACGAGAGAAATACACACAATACAGGAGGCCACACAAAACATCGGCCCATGTGTTCAGCGAGAGAACATAACCACAATCAGTAGGCAACACAAACATCAGCCATTGGTCAGTCGAGAGAATCATACCACATACAGGAGGCAAACAAACTCAGCCCATTGTGTCAGCTCGAGAAACATACAATACAGTGAGGCACACAAACATCGCGCCATTGTGTCAGCAGTAGAATCATCCACAATACAGGAGCAACACAAAATCGCCCATTGTGTCAGCGAGAGAATCATACCACATAACGGAGGCACCCACAAACATCGGCCCATTGTGTCAGCGAGAGACACATACCACAATACAGGAGGCAACACAACATCAGCCATTGTGTCAGCGAGAGAAACATACCACAATACGGAGGCACAAACAACAATCGTCCCATTGTTCAGCGAGAGACACATACAGCAATACAGGAGGCAACACAAACAATCAGCCCATTGTGTCAGCGAGAGACACCTACCGCAATACAGAGGCAACACAACAACATCAGCCCATTGTGTCACGAGAGAAACATACCACAATACAGGAGGACACACACAACATCAGCCCATTGTGTCAGCGAGAGAACATATCACAATACAGGAGGCAACACAACATCAGCCTTGTTTCAGAAGAGACACATACCCCATACAGGGAGGCAACACAAACATCAGCCCCATTGTGTCAGCGAGAGAAACTACCACAATACAGGAGAGCAACACAAACAATCGCCCATTGTGCAGCGAGAGAACATACCACAATACAGGAGGCACCAAACTCGCCCATTGTGTCAGCGAGAGAACATACCCCAATACAGGAGGCACAACAAACTCCCCCATTGTGGTCAGCAGAGACACATACCAACAGGAGGCAACACAAACATCACCCATTGTGTCAGCGAGAGAAACATACCACAATACAGGAGGCAACACAACATCGCACCATGTGTGTCACCGCGAGATAAAACATACCACAATACAGGAGGCAACACAAAACATCGGCCCCTTGTGTCAGCGAGAGACATACCACAATACAGGAGGCAACACAAACATCAGCCCATTGTGTCAGCGAGAGAAAACATACCACCAATACAGGAGGCAACACAAACATCGGCCATTGTGTAGCGGAGAGAACATACCACAATCAGGAGGCAACACAAACATCGGCCCATTGTGTCAGCGAGAGACACATACCGCAATACAGGAGGCAACACAAACATCAGCCCATTGTGTCAGCGAGAGAAACATACCACAATACAGGAGGCACACAACATCGCCATTGTTCACGATGAACATACCACAATACAGAGGCAACACAAACATCGCCATTGTGTCAGCGAGAGAAACATACTCCAATACAGGAGGCCACACAAACTCAGCCCATTGTGTCAGCGAAGAAACACTACCACAATACAGGAGGCACACAACATCAGCCCATTGTGTCAGCGAGAGAAAACATACCACATACGGAGGCAACACAAACATCGGCCCATTGTGTCAGCGAGAGAACATACCAATACAGGAGGCCAACACAAACATCAGCCCATTGTGTCAGCGAGAGAACTCCCACAATACATGATGCACATCAAACTCGGCCCATTGTGATCAGGCGAGATACACTCACCGCAATACAGGAGGCAACACAAACATCAGCCCATTGTGTCAGCGAGAGAAACATATCACAAACATGCTGCGTCGAGACATGTATATGGCTCCCTATTTCCCTATGTTCTGTAAGAACCTGGAAGAGACAGTATGGCCTCCACCCCTTCCCCACCCCATCCCCTCACTTCCTTCCCCTCCCACCCCCACCCCCACCCCCACCCTTGCGTTGCCGACCTCTCTGGTGGATCCAAGAATTTATCACCTATACTTAGGGTCACATTTACTACGCAGTGTTACCCCATAACTTGCCCTCCAACGCGGCTGAGTAAATATGGACCTTTGCTGTTCATTCACTTGAATGGGGTCGTAACCGTTCTTCCAGCACTGAAGGGGTCCTTTAGAGTAGCACTTCTTAGTAACCCTGGACGTATTTTATTTAGTCTGAAGTGTTTCTTATGGGCTATTTGGTGGACAACATGCAAGCGATAGTCCTCGGTTGTGTCAGGACCCAACGCTGCAACCAAAGCCGCACAAACACTCTCCGTATCAGCGTACTTAGCCAAGCTGGCCTCGTACCACTCAAGATCCTCCGCAAGGCCCATCGTACCTCGGCCGTCACTCGGCAGTCCTGATCTTGCGCAACTAATGATTGTCGGTCCCAGGAAGAATAACGTCCTCCTGGCCCAGCCATCTTCAGATTTACCCAAAGTAATATAAATGTGATCGTAAAATATCAGGTTTGTGCAACATTTGTCTGGAACAACTTGTCCCGCGGTCTTGAAAATTCAAGGCTGTCTTTGAGCTTTGATTTACAAAAAGAAATTCCAACACAGTGATCCCACCGCTGCCACCAGAAAAAGCCTGTCACGGGAGAGCAGTACTTTTACCCTGAAACCACCGGGATCACCAGCACCAGACAGGACAAGGTGTTGAATACAATTAGGTTTATTCTGGCACGCCAACAGACAAAACAAAGATGTACATAACAAGATACCATACCAACTGGGGGCCTTGGGAGCAGACTCTAGCCTCGCAAGGTTCAGGGGCCTGCTTCAAAAAGGCTTGCCATGTCTGCTTCTCATCCAGGGTATCAGAGGGCTGCTCCCCTCTGACATGTATCTCCAGCTGGTCACCGTCAAGATCCAAACTCCTTCACGGAATGTCTCTCAGATAGTCTCATCAGCAGTGCCTCTTATATAGCCCTCTGTGGCTATCCTTTACATGGGACAGGGGCTGCTGGCCAATCAGAGCAGACCTGATTGTCCACTCTTTCCCACTCACCAATAGTCTGTAACCCCTCCACGCTCCCAGCCTGTGTCTCAGTACCCCTTTATCTGCAGGAACCTCGGCTGATTAAATCACAGAGTCCCCTCCATAGAAATATACACGTGCCAATCCCATTACAAGTCTGCTATCTTAGAAATGAGTGCATACAGTCACATAATCCTATATACACGTTACAGGGCTGACTCCCAAATCACATCACATCACAATGTTGATTCACTAAACTGGGGGAATAAAGAATACAGGCTTTGAAATACATTCTTACAGACCTGGGGTTACATTTACACTTTCCCTGTTCTTCCCCAGATATTAAAGTGCATTTGGCCGAAATAAGCCTTACATAGGTGGCCAAGTTACATGGATTTAGGGGTAGCTAGCTGGGCTTCATTTCAGTTTTGGGATGCCAGCTACCCCTACCGTCACAGTAATTAATTCTCAAGACTAAATGAAGATTTTAAGTCTTACAAAAGTGTTCATATTATACATATCCAACCAATTCTAACCCTTAAAAAACTGGAAACAAAAACTTTCGAGAATGAGCCATTTATAATAAATAATCAATTCAGATTTCCTTTCTAACAGAGGTTACAATGCACCATCTTTCAGTTACGTTATTGTAGGACTTTACTTACCCAAAAATAATCACAATAGCTCCACTCGGCAGGTTTCAGCAGCTGTTGTTCCGGCATGGTGTCAGGGTGGGGAAAGGTCACACAGTTTATCTGGGGGGGGACACAGAAATCAGGTGTTTTATTGTTTTGCCAATATTTTCCCTGCTGGAGTTTTGCTTAGCTAGGAAAGAATCAGAAATCCTAAAATGAATACAATATTCTGGTAATGGAAGGACTTTATTTATCCCAATTATATGCAATTAAAAATAGATTTGTCGTCGGTTGGGATGGCTTTTAATGTACCATCAAGTGAGTTCTTTATAGATATCATAGTATGTACTGAGCTATTAAAACAGGTCCCTTGTTTGTGTGTAGTTGTGAAGCCCGTGCACATTACAGGGCCAATCCCCCCTAGGACTTGTGTAATAATGCCAGTGACCTGTTTAAGGGGTTATAGATACCCAAATCTGACACCTAGAAGATCCTTACCCAGACTCTCTGGCTGGAGTAGAAGCACTGTATGCTGTGTGAGTCTGTGCGCAGGTTTTCCTGACACCGCAGGGCGCCATGATCTAGTGCCGAGGCCGGCAACACTGTCGCAAATCGCGACAAGTGGAGAATTGGCCATGAAAGTAGTGAATTTGAGTTTGAAGCTCCCACAGTAAAATAAACTTATTCCTGACGGCGTGTTCTGGTTTCCGCTTTCTGATTGAGTCAACGAAGTGAACCAGCAGCAGGTGATAGAGCTGAGGTGAGGGAAGCAGCAGCAGGTGAAAGTGCTGAGGTGAGGGAAGCATCAGCGGGTGATAGTGCTGAGGTGAGGGATGCAGCAGCAGGTGATAGTGCTGAGGTGAGGGAAGCAGCAGCAGGTGATAGTGCTGAGGTGAGGGAAGCAGCAGCAGGTGATAGTGCTGAGGTGAGTGGCGCAGACGAACAGTGTGTGTTGTTTTAAATGTTCGATTGAGCAAACTAATTTCTCAATTTTTACATGGTGTGGCGATTTTCTCTTCTCATTCGCCACACCTGTGGCAACATTGAAATATAGGTGCCCACCTCTGATCTCGTGACTACGTCATGGCCTTTTCCTGGGGAGATTGGGTTCTGCGCATACAATCTGGCACGCAGAGAGACAGAAGAGGACAACTCCTCCTCTTCTGTTTCCGTAATTCAGTGACGCAGCGCTTTGAGGAGCAGTCACAGGGTTATGAGGTGCCGGAGGGGCGGTGACTCTCTAATGCGGAGGTGCCCCTCAAACAACCCTCACCACCCTTGCGTTGCCGACCTCTCTGGTGGATCCAAGAATTTAAACGGGTTAAAGGATTTGCCCGAGAGTAAATGTGCTCTTAACCAGTGGTCTTTATCGTTGCCGTATGGAATAGGGTTTCTGTCATTTTTTACGCACTATAACTTATTTGTGTACCTGACATGTCACCAGGACCAGCTTCACACTTCCTGCAAGGCCTGTCAGCCTCAAAAGGCTAAAACAGGGGGTCTTTTGTAGGCCAGCGGGCCATGCACCTTTTTTGACCTGGGCTTAACTTTAAAAGCCGTTCTAAACAGCAGGCATAAGCAAAACAGGGTCCATGTTAAAGTGGATAAGAAACAAAAAGTGACCCAGCGCTCATTTGCATGTTATTACCCAGAAGCCCTAGCTGCAGAGATGCAGTATGAGTATGGAGGCCAGGGAGTTTATAGGAATTGACTGAACAAGTTCACAAGTGTTCTTCATGGTGGCTGTGCTTTGTAAACACGGTGAGCTGAGGCTTGGGAGGGGGTCGGGTTCTTCTGGCTGCTCCCTTTTGTTTGAGATCACTGTGTGTTGAATAAGTGCTGCACAGTCAGGGACCCATTAAGGACAGTTTCATACTACATTAAGAAGCCCATTACTAATGGTCATCAAAGATCACTAACTGCAATCAGTTTTTCCCTGCAAAGTGTGTTTCTTTTTGCTTCGCTCTGGCACACAAGATCCTAATATATATGTAGATCTTTCTTCTACTTGTGTAACAGAGATACGTTTAAACATAACTCTCTCCAAACCCCAATTATAACCCAACACAAGAAAATATAGACACATTAAGAATATGATGGCAGATATGCGCCACTGTATCTGCCCATGTTCCTATCGTTAAAACCTCTGACACTATTTGATCCTTGGCGTCACGGGGAGAACTGTGGGGCTGCAGTCTAGTGGCTGGACCCTAGCAGGCAGGTAGCTATGGCCAGGAGACTGGTCAGGGCTGGAGACAGGCAAAGGATGGTAAGGAACAGGTAGAGGTCAGGGCTGGAGAGAGGCAAAGGATGGTCAGGAACAGGCAGAGGTCAGAGCTGGAGACAGGAAAAGGATGGTCAGGAACAGGCAGAGGGCAGGACTGGAGAGAGGCAAAGGATGGTCAGGAACAGGTAGGTCAGGGCTGGAGACAGGAAAAGGATGGTCAGGAACAGGTAGGGTCAGGGCTAGAGAGAGGCAAAGGATGGTCAGGAACAGGCAGAGGTCAGGGCTGGAGAGAGGCAAAGGATGGTCAGGGCTGGAGAGAGGCAAGCGTAGAAAGGTCAGAGCACTGTCTGGTAACAGCAAGTGGCGAGTATCAGCAACAAACAGATAACAGTAAGGCTGAGTACTGGGATGAACCAAATAAACAAGCAGAGCAGGAACAGGAAAGGGAGGTTTAAATAGGGCTGGCTGAGATGAGGGGCAGGTTCTGGGGATTAGGTAATTAGCAGTCTCAGCAGGATCTCTGCAGGAACGTCATACCTCAAGCCCACCCTCTTTTGAAATTCTAGTTGGCAAAATCTGCCTCCCCTTTTCTAAATCTGTCCTGATTGCTGGCATCTACCGCCCCCCTAAAGCCCCTCTACAATCCCTGACTGATATCACCCAGTTTCTTGGCTCCATTTCCTCTCTGAATGAGAAGAGTGAGCTGCTAGTTCTTGGGGATTTCAACTACAATTGGCTCGACCCTAAAAGCCACAAAATCCAGATACAACTCAAGTCACTTAACCTATCGCAACTCATTTCCCAACCCACACAGACAAACCTGAAATCTCATAACCATTCCTTGCTAGACTGGATTCTCTCCTCAAACCCCAGCAGAATCCAATCCTCTGGCATCCTTCCTGACATTTTCAGTGACCGTGCAATAGTGTACTGTGTAAGGAAAATTAAACCGCCCCATTCAAGCCCTAAAGTTCTCCTCACTAGAACATTTAAACACTTTAACCCACAACAGTTTCTGGCTGACCTTACCAACTGCCCATGGCACAGAATCGATTTAATTCCCGACCCTGATTCTGCGCTCGACTATTTCCAATCCGAGTTCTTAAAACTCTGCGATACCCATGCTCCACTACGCAGAATAAGGGTACGGGGGCCCACCTTCCGTGGGTTACAACTGACCTTATTGCACTCTACCAGCTCAGGGATACCTTGTGGAAAAGCTACAAAGTAACTGGGACTACCAAGGATCTCAATCACTACAGATGCATGCGGAACATGTGCACAAGGCAAACAAGGCATGCAAAAGTACAATATTACTCCGACAATCTCCACCAAAATACATCAAACCCAGCTAACTTCTGGAAGGTTATCAACAATATATTCCAGCCTCCTAACCATCAACAACCAAGTAATATCACTAAGGGGGATATTACTCTGACAAACCCCACTGACATTGCAAATGCATTCAATGATTACTTTGTGGGGTGTGCCACTAACTTATTAGCGAAACGCAGCACAAACCCCAAACATGAATCTCATCCTGGGAGTATCCCTACAGTCCCACCCCCTCCCAACACTGCCCACAATTTTCCATTTGGCCCAGTATCTGAAGAGGAGATTATACAAGCGCTCCTCAAACTAAAACTAAGCAGCCAATGTGGACCTGACACTACAATCTAGGTTCCTACGACTTGGTGCCCCAGCCATTGCCAAACCAATTGCGTCCATAGTCAACTCTATCCTGTCTGCAGGCCATATCCTTAAGACCAGGAAAACTGCCAGAGTTGTCCCAATCTTCAAAAGTAGGGACAAAAACACTGTCTCAAACTACAGGCCAATCTCACTTCTCCCAATTCTATCCAAAGTCATGGAAAATGTGTCCACTCCCAATTAAGCGATTACAATAACAAGACAAATTTCCCTAGCCAATTCCAATCTGGCTTTCGCCCCAAACACTCCACCGTAACTACCCTGCTAAAAGTTTGCAATGAGACCCAGTGTGGAATGGAACAGGGACAACTCACTGGTGCAGTATTCCTAGATTTTGCAAAGGCTTTTGACACAGTTGATCATGCTATCCTGCTTAACAAACTCCAGAGCTCTGGAATAGGGAAACATGCTTTAAACTGGTTTCAGTCCTACCTATCAGGAAGATCCCAACATGTGTCCATCTCAGGCTCTAACTCCAACCCCTGGATATCACCTGTGGTGTCCCGCAAGGCTCTGTTCTGGGGCCCCTACTCTTCTCAGTGTTCATTAATGATCTTCCCACAGCTTGTAAGAAGCCTCAATACACATGTATGCAGACGACACAATCCTATATGCACACAGCCATAGCCTCTCTGACCTTCAACACATACTTAAGTCTGACTTTTTGAGACTCGAAAACTGGATTTCCCATAACAAACTGTTTTTAAACACTGACAAGACTGTAACAATGGTATTTGGGACCAAGACTAAATTTTTAAAGCTTCCAGTGACTGAGCTCCTGATTAGAACCAACGCTAACACCACCCTAACCCCTGTCACTAGTTTTAAATACCTGGGCATATGGTTTGACTCCCACTTAACATTCGGGATACACATTGATACCCTAACAACCAAGACCTATGCCAAACTAGGGGTACTTTACAGGAACAAATCCTCCCTAAGTCTCCTGGTCAGAAAGCGTATCGCACAGCAGATGCTAATGCCAATTATCGACTATGGAGACATAGTATATGGCTCGGCACCTCAAACCCACCTTAGCAAACTTGACATCCTCTACAATTCAATTTGTCGTTTTGTTCTCCAATGCAACTACAACACACATCACTGCGATATGCTCAAAGAACTAGATTGGTCATCACTAGAGTCTAGGCGCAAAGTTCACCTTTCCTGTCTTGCCTTTAAATTCTTCATGGGCAAGCTACCCAGCTACCTGAACAAGCTCCTCACCCCAACCACATGCAGCACCTATCACCTGAGATCAGACTCCAAAAGACTGTTCATGGTCCCAAGGCTCAACAAAGTATCCGGACGTTCCTCCTTCTCCTACCGTGCACCCCAAAACTGGAACAACCTACCAGAGACTCTCACATCCAACACCAGTTTAAGTTCTTTCAAATCTAAGGCTGTCTCACATTTTAATCTGGTCTGTAACTGTTTCATACGCCCATAATATATATTTTCTTTAACTGTGCATGCAATGTCTTGTATATAATGTATACCCTGTTCATTTATGTAACTGTATTTGTAACCATGTATTATTTGTCTTAACTCTGTGCCCAGGACACACTTGAAAACGAGAGGTAACTCTCAATGTATTACTTCCTGGTAAAATATTTTATAAATAAAATAAATAAATAAAATACAGTAGTACGATAGTAACAGTGGCGGGCTGGCAGAACTCCAGGCTGCGAAAGAGAGGGACCTCGGTTCAATCCCTGGCAGCGACACTTCTATTTTTATTCTATATAAGTTATGATGGGTAAACAAGTGACAGAAATCCTCCACTGTACAGTGTACAGCAAATAAAAATACCACTTTGTGAGCACATTCACATTTCTCCGACAGTATGTCTATCATAAGCAGTTTTTTAAATCCCTCACTGTAAGCCTGTAGCACCTCTGCAATTCCCCAAATCCCCCACCCTTTCGGTAAAGTGGAACGCCCTCACATTTCCCCAGCCCCAGCTTTCTCCATGATGCAGAGTGATCATTTTCTCTGACGGGAAATGTATGTACCAAAGGTTTTATTCCAAAGCTTTCTTACATCTCATGCTGATCCAACCCTACCTCCAACCTGGCGAATTTACCCAACGTAAAGGAGAAGGAGTGGCACCTGGCCACGCTGTGATCATTCTAACCAACTCTTCCACAAACTGCTCCTACAGTGTAACCACATCCCAACAAGTCCCTGAAACATGGACCAAGCACCTTCATACAGTTATAGAACAAAAAATACCAGCTCTAAAAATACAGAAAATACCAGTTTGTACTGATATCGTCTTCTCTCAAGTTACGTCCACTTGAAATCTTTAAAATAAATGGATATATTAAATCCTTTCAATGAGCGTTCTCTGCCTGTGGCGCATTTCAAGTGGCGTCCTACAATTCTCTGGCAGATAGGAAAGCCCAGAGGAGACCTTCAGTGTGGGCCGAATCGTAACGTGGTTGGGACCCGGCAAACAAGAGGAGAAAAAGGTCCCAGTTTGTAGGCACTGGTTGGGATCCTAGCAAAGCCAACGAGGCCAGCTCGGAGCCCAACCAGTGCGCAAGTCTCTCCCTCCCCCCACCATCCATGTCCCATAATGCCATGAAACTAGACTGGCGCTTCTGGGCATGGTATGTTTTACTGAGAGAAAACCTGGGCTGTTTTGCAGAACTTTTGCTACGGATCCTTGGAATGACTGCCCCCCGCGCCTTGTAGAAATCCTATGAAAGGTAGACTGTAATGATGGACTATTTGAAACACTGTTACCCCTTGATGGAGAGAATACATTGGCAGTTGCCATGGTAACGCAGTAAGAAGTGATTTGAGGCATTTCCTTGGAACTGAAATACTTCTAAACAGAAATAGCTAGGGGGGGAGGGGGGGATACAAGCATGATATTAACCCTTTCATTGCTAGAAGGACCAGCAATGCATTGGTTTGTAAAAGGCTCAGAGGGAGAGTACAGAAATAAGAACACCGCCGTTGCTATTTCCATCCATTGCATTTAAATGGAAATGTGCTGGGTTTGTTTTTTTATCACTGAGACTCCATTGAAAACTGATTATATCTGAAATATAGGAGAAATATCTCTTCTCCACGTGGTTCCAACAAATCTTCTCATTTCATCCTCCCTTCATCCTGAAAACCTGACCTGTTGGTGGTCCTTGAGCACTGGAGTTGACCCCAGGAGTAGATGCTTCCCATGAACGCTATATAAAAACATATATTATACTGGTGTCACTTAGGGGACACTAATCAAATGTGTGACGTTCTCAACAAAGATCCAGGCTGCGCCATTGAAACATTGTGCGGCAACCCTCTCCACTCCCTTCCAGGCGCAGTTCTCTGCCCGACTAGGACTGTAAGATTCAATAATCCGCTCTCAAATTCAGTTCCATTTCTGCACCAACACTCACACTCCATCTGACTTGTCGCCGATGAGAAAATGTAAACCTAGAGCACTATATGTACCCAGCTGTGCTGCTCTATAAGGCTCCTTCCAGCAGCCAGCATGGTGAGAAGGGCAGCAGGCACCCAAAGCTCCAGAGACAGATACAGATTTATGGTAGTAACCGTTTCGTTCCCATGCGTATCCTGAAGACGGTCCCGCACTGGGGAACGTAACTATGTTACTGCAATAAATGTAGATTTATTTGGGGATTTTAAACTGCTCGTCCCCGACTTGGAATCCCCCTCGGGGAGGGGCCGCGATGCGCCTCCGGATATTTAGCATTGTATCGTCAGTATGCTCAACTCAGAAATGGTTCACTCAGAAAATATGGCCCCTTAAACCCCATTCAAGTGTGAATAAGCTTGAATGCTGGAAGGTGTTATGGAGAAACATGTTTAGTAAACATGGCCCATTCACTGGATACTGCCAGAAGATGTCTTATGGAGTAGCGCTTGTTAGATAAAATACCGCGATATCCCGCCGCCTCCTCCTGCCGCTATACTACCCCGCCGCCTCCTCCTGCCGCTATACCCGCCGCCTCCTCCTGTGTCTATACCCCGCCGCCTCCTCCTGCCGCTATACCCGCCGCCTCCTCCTGCCGCTATACCCCGCCCCCGCCTCCTGCCGCTATACCCCGCCGCCTCCTCCTGCCGCTATAACCCGCCGCCTCCTCCTGTGTCTATACTCGCCGCCTCCTCCTGCCGCTATACCCCGCCGCCGCCTCCTCCTCCTGCCGCTATACCCCGCCGCCGCCTCCTGTGTCTATACCCGCCGCCTCCTCCTGCCGCTATACCCCGCCGCCTCCTCCTGTGTCTATACCCCGCCGCCTCCTCCTGTGTCTATATACCCCGGCCGCCGGTCCCTCCTATGTCTAGTACCGCCGCCCCGCCGCTCCTCCTATGTCTATACCCGCCGCCTCCTCCTATGTCTATACCCGCCGCCTCCTCCTATGTCTATACCCCGCCGCCTCCTCCTGTGTCTATACCCGCCGCCTCCTCCTGTGTCTATACCCCGCCGCCTCCTCCTGCCGCTATATCCCGCCGCCTCCTCCTATGTCTATACCCGCCGCCTCCTCCTGCCGCTATACCTCGCCTCCTCCTGCCGCTATACCCCGCCGCCGCCGCCTCCTCCTGCCGCTATACCCCGCTGCTATACCCCGCCGCCTCCTCCTGCCGCTATACCCCGCCGCTATACCCCGCCTCCTCCTGCCACTATACCCCGCCGCCTCCTCCTGCCGCTATACCCCGCCGCTATACCCCGCCGCCTCCTCCTGCCGCTATACCCCGCCGCTATACCCCGCCGCCTCCTCCTGCCGCTATACCCCGCCGCCTCCTCCTGCCGCTATACCCCGCCGCTATACCCCGCCGCCTCCTCCTGCCGCTATACCCCGCCTCCTCCTGTCGCTATACCCCACCGCCGCCTCCTGTGTCTATAACCCGCCTCCTCCTGTGTCTATACCCCGCCGCCTCCTCCTGTGTCTATACCCCGCCTCCTCCTGTGTCTATACCCGCCGCCTCCTCCTGCCGCCCACCTCATCCTCTGAAAATATGGGACATTTGGCCGTCCCGACAGACCGTTTCAGGAACAACGTGACCAGGAAGTAAAAAAAAAAGGGACAATCCCGTATATATATACGGGACGCCTGGCAATCCTATGCTATATTGCATTGTGTACCATATCATGAACTAGTTCGGCTGAAATATTCACATAATATGCTCATAGCCACAGCTAAGAATCCAGAATATAACCTAATCAGAGAACTGAAACTAAACACTGTGAAAGAATAATTCATCCGGCTGATTTGGGAAATATAAGGAGAAAAGCAGAGTTAATGCAGAGGGAGAAAAGAAGCTGCGAGCTGATATTAAGGCGAATTTCTAAACTTCTGCTTTTGGCTCCACGGTGACTCAGTTATCCAGCTGTTTTGAAAGCCTTTCTAAGCGAGGAAAGCTACAAGGAAACAGACGTCAAAACTGCCACTTTTTGTTAAATTCCATTTCTTGCGAAAGTGTTTCCTCTTGTGAGCACAGATTTTCCCTGTGCAAATTGTACTGTCCACGAGCCAAAACCCCAAACTATGTCCAATGTTTAATCATCGTCTTCATTTCATGACTTTACTAAACAGATTATTACATTAAAGGAATGTTTTGTTGGCTGCGCAGCTAGAAAAGAAATCACTGCATAGTAAATTACTTGCCAATGCAAAGGTAGATATTTAGGGGCCTTGTAACTGACAATTATAAGTAACTCACTATATAGGATTTTTTCATGTCATTCTAAAGAAATGGTAACTTCAAGTCTTTGGGGCAAAAAGGAGTGAAACCTCTCGGAATCATTAAGACATGTCTGGCAGGAATCACCCGATTGTACCTGAGTTTCAGGGTAGCTGGCTGTGTTAATAACATATACTGGAGTATAATGTGTTTTCCATCCACTTAAATACCGTTTTCTTTAAGACCCCATAGCGGACACTGTGCAGAAATATTTATTTTGGGCTCATTTTATGATATTGTTAATTGTTTTAGCCAAACTATCCATTCCGTGTTTTCATGTATGGATGAATATCTAGTTACATGAATATCTGGGTAGATGGAGAGATAGATGGGTTTTTTTATTGAGGCAATTTGGGAGCATACAGTAATAATTGCAAAGATCCTAATTCTATTCTTGCATCTCTTTGCCTCAGTCTTTTCCCCGCTGTGCGTCAGTCTTTTCCCCGCTGTTCGTCAGTCTAGCGGCAGGAGGAGGCGGCGGGGTATAGCGGCAGGAGGAGGCGTCTGGGTATAGCGGCAGTAGGAGGCGGCGGGGTATAGCGGCAGGAGGAGGCGCCTGGGTATAGCGGCAGGAGGAGGCGTCTGGGTATAGCGGCAGGAGGAGGCGCCTGGGTATAGCGGCAGAGGGGGCTGAGAGATGGATGGAGGGAGAAATGGATGGAGGGGGAGAGGAGAGAGAATGGGGGAAGAAAGAAAAAGGGAGAGTACGTGTGTGTGGGAGGGGAAGAGGGTATTGTGTGTCCATCTTCCTTATAATACGCCAAATATGGTAACACGGGGGAGTGACGAAGCTCGCAAGGTGGAGAGCGGTTGTTGCTGGTCAGAGCGGTTTCGCACGTGTCTCGGATGGGGAGCAGTTGCACGTCTGAGAGCCATTACCGCCGGGTCTGGCGCTGGTTCCCTTTGAGGCTGTTAGTCCGATGTCAGTGAGTTGGTCTCTATATATGTTTCTTATGTCACATTTGCTGGCTAAAGCACATGCCAAATTCTCTGGGATCACAGCAGATGGGGAGAGACAAGAGAAGCCTGCTGTACTGTATGTGATCATACAGTATATATGTAATGTTTTACATGACGTCACCCTTTCTTACTGGCTTACTAAATGTGGCAACCCTAATATATCACAACACGAGATGTGCATGCGTGTGGCAGTACACACATAAAAGAAGTCACATGACTTTCAGGCTGTAGACGTAATGAGGTTAAGGCTGGGCAAGAAAAACAGAATATGGGAACCGACTCCAAAAAACCCTCCTCTTCATTTCTCGTCTCACCCCCTCGCACTCCTTCTCCTCTGTCATCCCCCCCTGCCACTCTTGCTCAATCACCCCCTCCTCCTCGCTTACCCCCTCCTCCTCCTCCTCCCTCACCCCCTCCTCTTCATCTCACCCACTTCTCTTCCTCTCTTACATACCTTCCCTCTACTCTGACATATTTAAGTCTCATAATTCTATTCTATTGATTAACAGAGGTTAAGAAGTACTGTACGGCCATCACTGCCATCACTGCCATCCCTGCCATTACTGCCATCCCTGCCATCGCTGCCATCGCTGCCATCACTGCCATCCCTGCCAACACTGCCATCACTGCCATGGCAGTGCCATCACTGACATCACTGCCATCACTGACATCACTGCCATCACTGCCATCACTGCCATCACTGACATCACTGACATCGCTGCCATCGCTGCCATCACCCAACCGTGTACTTGTAACTAAGTGCATTACAATCCCAGAGCTTCCTTGTGTTTAAAATGTGAAAGAAAAGTATTTGTAATTGTTTTACTAAGGTCCTTAGAATGAGATCTAAGCGTAAGAAGCCTGTCCTGATTATAGCTACCAGGAGATCGGAACAACGGTTCATTTCCGCTGGTATATAATTAACGCTTGCATGTAATTAGAGCAGCGCTGTTGGTGATTTTTACCTCCCGAGTCTCTGTGAACACCTCTCTTAGCCAGGGGCAAAGTGCTGAAAAGCGTTCCTACGGATGCTGGAGACCTTATTACTGCTGTGCTATCGTTCTCATTTTGGGGAGCACTCAACAGCGCAACTTTGCATTAATTAAAGACTTGTATCAGCAAAGAAGACTTAGGAATCCGTGCGATTTTCTGAGCACTTGGCAAACCATGCGGAATCGGGCGCTGGGCATACGAAAAATGTTTGCAGCGATTTGTACGTGTCACCAAAATTTACAGACCCTGAAAAAGGACATCTGCAGAACGGGAGAGAGAAGTCATATTTAGTAGACATATACCTCCCAAAACGCTCATCTTTACAACACGTGGGGAGGTGCCTGTGAACACACCTGAGGTGCCTGGGAAATAAGATCATTTGAATATGCTAAATATATTCAAATGATCGGATTTTCCAGGTAGCTGATGTGTGTTCAGAAGTACCCCCCTCCCGGTCTCCTCTCTTCTCCTCCAAAAGCCCTATCTCAGGGTGAGAATTTCCCAGCCTTGAGCAGGCGTGGGCAACTGCAGTCCTCAAGGGCCACCAAAAGGTCAGGCTTTAAGGATAGCCCTGCTTCAGCACAGATGGCTCAATCGAGGACTGCTCCCCCTTGCAGGGATATCCTTAAAACGTGACCCGTTGGTGGCCCTTGAAGAGTGGCGTTGCCCGCCCGTGGGCTCGAGACGTTTTGTAGATTCCTATAGCACCTAGGACCGTTTTTTTGCTGTTTTAGCCCAGTCAAGGTTGCAAAATAAATGTCATTATTTTTTTTATTTTAACAAGAAATTTGCGAACACATTTAGGGCGGTTCCTCACATATCTGTTAAAGACCAAGGTGGATTTTTATCCAAGCCAGGACCCAACATTTGGGTGGATGTTTTAAAAGCTCTAGTTGCCTTACCGCGTAAGTTCAGAAAATATGCACGTTCCTTAGAAAAAGAAAAACACTATGACATGCTTCAAAGCTGGAGGGGAAATGTGAGATGGACGTAGATGCATGAAACCGCTTTCCAGCAGAAGGTATAGTAACACCTCATTAAGTCAATAACAGAGCTTTGTGCATCTGGGCCATAGTTAGCAAATGGCTGGTTACCCCACACACATTTGATACAGTTGAACTAACCTTTTTCTGTTTTCACATACGCTTGTTTCAAACAAACGTTCTATAAGTTATTCTGGGTAAAAAAAAGTGACAAAACCCTCCACCGTACAGTGTACAGCAAATAAAAATACCACTTGTGAGCACGTTCAGATGTCTGAGACAGGTGTGCAAGCCCATGCTTTTCACTATTATTTCTTAGCATACAGTGCTTCCACTGTAGCCAGGAATTCTGGGTAATTACATGAAAAGGATTGGCATTTTAAAGCCACGTATACATCTCTTTGCTATAGGAGTGTGGACGATATATATATATATATAGCAAATGGAAATATTACTGTATGCTCATTTGCATGTCTTAGACAGGTCTGCAACCCCGCCTTTCACCATTATCACACAGCACACAGCACTTCCACTGCAGCAAGGGATTCTGGGAAATGACATGCAAATAAGCCCATATAAACACACACTCTTCTCAGTGTTCATCAATGATCTTCCCACAGCTTGTAAGGAAGCCTCAATACACATGTATGCAGACGACACAATCCTATATGCACACAGCCATAGCCTCTCCGACCTTCAACACATACTTCAGTCTGACTTTTTGAGACTCGAAAACTGGATTTCCCAAAAAAACTGTTTTTAAACACTGACAAGACTGTAACAATGGTATTTGGGACCAAGGATACATTTTCAAAGCTTCCAATGACTGAGCTCCAGATCAGAACCAACACTAACACCACCCTAACCCCTGTCACTAGTTTTAAATACCTGGGCATATGGTTTGACTCCCACTTAACATTCGGGTTGCACATTGATACCCTGACATCCAAAATCTATGCCAAACTAGGGGTACTTTACAGGAACAAATCCTCCCTAAGTCTCCTGGTCAGAAAGCGTATTGCACAGCAGATGCTAATGCCAATTAATGACTATGGAGACATAGTATATGGCTCGGCTCCTCAAACCCACCTTAGCAAACTTGACACCCTCTACAATTCAATTTGTCGTTTTGTTCTCGAATGCAACTATAACACACATCACTGCGAAATGCTCAAAGAACTAGATGGGTCATCACTTGAGTCTTGGCGCAAAGTTCATTCGTGATACCCCTGCACGCAATACCACTGCGCGTGATACCCCTGCACGCAATACAGCTGCGCGTGATACCCCTGCACGCAATACCACTGCGCGTGATACCCCTGCACGCAATACCACTGCGCGTGATACCCCTGCACGCAATACCACTCCTCCTCATCAGTCCTACAGGGCAGCATAGTAACTTATTAACATCCTTATACATTCATATACTGCCTATTGTCACCTATATAACAACTATGATGTGACCGGCGAGGGAAGAAGTTCAAACGGATTTACATGTAATAGGGGAGGTGAGCGAATACTTAAACTTCACGCCTAGCGTGCATTCTCACGTCAAGTCCAATAATCTATATTAAGGATAATCTTTATCTTTTAGCTAATACAGCAGAAATATGACAAAACGAGTCTGCAGTAACTGGCTCTGCGCAATGCTGAAGCGCAAATCCGGCACATTACCAATTATTGGGAGCTTTATTCAGAGTATCGCTTACACACATACTGTTATACACATAGCCTGATAACACATTACTGCACGGGCGCTCAAATCCAGTCCTCAAGACCACCCAACAGGTCAGGTTTTCAGGATATCCCTGCTTCAGCACAGATGGCTCAATCAGTGGCTCAACTGCACCACTTGTGCTGAAGCAGGGATTTCCTGAAAACCTGTCCTGTTGGGGGGAGGACAGGAGTTGAGAACCCCTGCATTACTACACAATATCTGAGAATAAAGGCTGCTGTGTGTAATGACGACACACACACACACAATTGTACAATCTGCTTCCGCTGCAGCGCACATCTGTAAGATATGGCAAAAATACATCTATTCTGTTGCCATGGTGACTACATAACAAGGGGTTTCTAAAGAACGGGAATATAATACCGATAAATACACGTTTCTGTAGCAGAAAGCAAAGGCAAATCCATACGGCTCTATAAATCACGTAACCTCCATACTAACAGTTACATGGAATAATACATAATATTAGCCTTTACATACTAACAGTTACATGGAATAATACATAATATTAGCCTTTATGCTACATTTTAAATACCAACACCAAGAACATGTAAAGACTGCAGGGAAAGCAGGTCTGAGGTGTCAAATGGCTGAGTGCTTTTTCCAGTCTCATTTTGCAGCGGAATAGTTTACAGTAAAAGCCTCTCTCATAAAGTGGTGTAAATGTGAGATCCATTTAAGACAAATCGGCAAGAATCCTTGCTGTGGATGTATTTCCCTTTGCCACGTACCCCCGGACACGGTGTCTTAGCCAAGGAAAAAAAGGTGCTAGTTTACAGCACATTGAAATGAACAATTCAGCCCCCTGCCCCCCCCCCCCCCCCCACTCCCCTCTATTCTTCTTTCCACCCCCCCATGAGGATGTCCTCTTATTTCCAGCATCACCAACTGGCTTTCATACCATCCACAAGGATGTTGAATGAATTAAATGCGAGAGCAAAATAGTTGACTCTGTATATAGAAATAACGTCTCTAAATAATAAGAATGAGCCAGTGTCCCAACTCCACGTTTAGTCAGAGTCACTGCTCCCCCGGTGATGGGTACAGTGTCATGGTAACACGCATACCCATGGCTGGAGCCAGAATTCAGTGTGCACTGTACTCACTGTGATTGTCGTCTCCTTGTTCTGCTTTTTGGTTGGTGACAGGGATCCCGGGCTCTGGGGAGAGAGGCAAGAGGCATCGTCAAAGCTACTTTCCATATCTGACATTTTTATATATCTATAAATATATCTATATTCCTAAATCGGGAAGAGTTAAGGTGTCAGCTCAGTTGCTCGGTAGAAGATTTGCTGTAACTGGTTCGCCTCCGTGTCCTGAGGTATTGGAGGTTGCTGAATCTCTTGCCACACGAGGCTGTCGTACTGCGAGCCCAGAGAGGCAGCACACACCAGCTGTATTTAGCAGCAGAATTCATCCAAAATGCAGCTACACCTCCCTTTCTGATCTGTTCATGGTCTTAAGGGTGATCACCATCACAGCTGCTGCTCAGGCAAAACATGCACAAAGGGGACAGGTTGGGTCACAATAGCTGTACTTCATAAGCATTGTGCATACGGCAGGGAACCCCCTACTGCAATGTGTATTATATACCTATAAATAAACCTATGTTCAGGGCAGCCTTTTTAATCAGCATTGTGATGATGTGGGGGGGGGGGGGGGGGGCTGTGCATATAATTGTAGTTGTATAATTACGCACTAAGTGCAAAGGGAAGTGATGGGATTATTGATTATTTTTGACATAGGGGGTACATATATCAAGGCAAGGGTGGACCAAAAATGAGTCCTGTTCATTTTACTTTTGGACTCAATTTATTTATTATTGGGAACATCATACATACATCAGTTACAACTTAAATGCTTTTTTTGCCAAATTTTGTAGATCACAATTCGTGTTTAAGGCCGCGCTTATAGTGCTCGCGACGGCGAGGCGACGCAACGGATGACGTCACCCGTTGTCGTCGACACCCACGAAAGTTGTACAGTATTTTGCTTTGCAGCGACATCGCAAGCAGCCTGGCCATTGATTGGTTCAGAGGCTGTTACATGTGGCGACAGCCTCTGAAAAATCCAATTTGACCGTCTTCCAAATTTCGCGCTTCCAAATTTCACGCTTACTATAAGCGCACGCGACAGCGGCAATACATTTGTTTTGCCGTGACGTCGTGTCGCCGGCACTATAAGCGCAGCCTAACAAATCAATATTTTATAGTCCACATTATAACCACATTACTCCAACTATATGTCTTTCTGTCAACACTCACATAACTCCTCGCACATTTCTTGTGTATATGTTTAGCCTTTTAAACATTGTCAACTTCTTTGTGGTTCTAATTTCCCCTTTTTCTTTTAACTTATAACATTATATTTAAGTGTAAACTCCAACTTCCCCTCCCCCCAAACAACAATGTCTGACACTATTTATTTTATATATCAGTTATTTTAAGTACATGTTTTCTAGTATGTTTGTCTCGTTAGGGTATTCTGTTCTTGTTCTGTAGCTGTCTGGTTAGGGTTAGGGTATTCTGTTCTTGTTCTGTAGCTGTCTGGTTAGGGTTAGGGTTAGGGTATTCTGTTCTTGTTCTGTAGCTGTCTGGTTAGGGTTAGGGTTAGGGTATTTTCTGTTCTTGTTCTGTAGCTGTCTGGTTAGGGTTAGGGTATTTTCTGTTCTTGTTCTGTAGCTGTCTGGTTAGGGTTAGGGTATTCTGTTCTTGTTCTTGCTGTCTGGTTGGGTTAGGTTAGGGTATTCTGTTCTTGTTCTGTAGCTGTCTGGTTAGGGTTAGGGTTAGGGTATTCTGTTCTTGTTCTGTAGCTGTCTGGTTAGGGTTAGGGTTAGGGTATTCTGTTCTTGTTCTGTAGCTGTCTGGTTAGGGTTAGGGTTAAGGTTTCTGTTTCTTGTCTGTAGCTGTCTGGTTAGGTTAGGGTTAGGGTTAGGGTATTCTGTTCTTGTTCTGTAGCTGTCTGGTTAGGGTTAGGGTTAGGGTATTCTGTTCTTGTTCTGTAGCGGTCTGGTTATGGTTAGGGTTAGGGTTAGGGTATTCTGTTCTTGTTCTGTAGCTGTCTGGTTATGGTTAGGGTTAGGGTTAGGGTATTCTGTTCTTGTTCTGTAGCTGTCTGGTTAGACACCATTTAGTGTTTACAAACACTTTTTCGATGTCCGACTTTATGAGCCATCCCCGTTTCTGAAATAATGTTTTGGTCTTGAGCTCTCTTTGGAAGCTCGCCGCTAGTTTGTTAATTGTTATCAATTTAAATAGGTAGGATTTAACGATCTCTAATGTTGGCGGTGATGGAGATATCCACGGCAGCAGGATTCCTTGCTGCTAATACCATTTCAGAGGCTTTACCCGCTCTGGTTGTGTTATCCTCCTCATCTAGCCATGGTTCTATGTTGGCCAATAACAATACCAATGAATTCTTGTGTTTTGTCATTTTAAGCACTTTTTAAATATATATATATTCAATCATTTTGTTCCAGAAGTGTTTACTGTGAATACATGACCATAGGCAATGTTTACAATGCGCCTTTAACATTTGGGACAAAGATTGATGGTACCCATTAATGGATGTGTATTTTTATTAAAGGCTATATATGCTCTATGCGTTATTTTGAATTAAACCTCACCCCAAATTTCTGATGGTGTTAAATTTACATACATTTATTAGTCCCACAAGAATATCATCTATATCCCTTATTTCTGCCAGGATATGAATGTGTTCTGAAGTACTTGCGTGTGATTGTCTTCTCTCACTAGGTTGTACAACTCAGAGATATTATGATAATGTTCTCGTGTCTGATCAAACAATAATCGAATACATTAGTTTGTAGTATATATTTCTTGTAGTACGGTATTTTTTCCCATAATGTAGCGCTAGGAAATGGGAGAGCGAGTGATTTTGTGGTAAATCTCCTTTCGTGCTTGGTTCCTGGAAGGAAATAAATGTTTGTTTTCCCCGGCAATTAGATGATCCAGACAATCTATCCCCTTTGCCTTACAGGTTTGAAAGGATTTTTGATCCATTCCTGGGGTGAATTTTGGATTGTCCTGTAGGGGTATCTTGATGCGTCATAGGGTAACCCACATTTTTTCCTTGTTTATTTCCAAGCTATTATGGTGTCCCTTACAATCACTGTGCGTTTTTTGGGTGCTGGTATGTCACCCCATTTCATGTGTAAAATTCCCTTCACAGATAGGGGTCTCCAAACTACGGTCTGGGGGACACATCAGGCCCCCCACAAGATTTTATCCGGCCTACAGCAACTTCAAATATATATATTTTTGCTCATTATATATAATTTCCCAGTGTAAGCACAGCATCCTTTCTTTGTAATTGTCACATTTCTCCTTTGTCCTGAATCATATCACGCTGATTACCTGTCACACTTGCCTCTGATCCGCGTGGAGACCGACTCAGGGAAGCACCACGGGGCAGAGTCATGCGCCCACGCACTGCCAGGGTAGTGCAGGCGCAGCGGCGTGATGGCGGAGCTCCGCGAGACGCATCGCGCACGCGCACGGGTTGCTCGGCAACCAGGAAGCAGGAGAACGTGAGGGAGCTGCTGGAGCCTCCCACAGGCGGAGACTTGCTGAGTAAACCGCATCACGTCATCACGTCGCGACGCGCATCGCGCACGCGCGCGGGTTGCCCGGCAACCAGACCTAGCATCAGGAAAGCCTAATTGCAAGCTGTTTTTGAACAGTGTCTCTCTGACACCATTGGTGGATCAGTACACACCCCTGCAAGGTAATTGGACCCTTCCCACTTATATACCTGCTTCTGCCTGTCCTTGATTGCTGAGCATAAACTCCTGTTTATGCATTGTGCTCACCGCTGCTGTCTAGTTTTGTCTTGAACTTTGTCTGACCTGTTTGACCCTGCCTGTTACTTGGATTTCTACACTCTCCAGCACTTTGACCCCGGCTTCGTTACTCGACTACTCTACCTTCTATTACCCAGGACCTTGGCTACGAAACTCTACCTACCCGGACTCTCCAACCCTGGAACACGGCAAGTACCCTGACTACCCTGACCTCTCCAACCCTACGACGCGGTACGACTAGGACTACGCATTCCGGACAGGACTGCGTGGTTGTGGGTCGGTGCCTATCAATCCCCACCTCAGCCCCGCGGTCTTCCGTCCTGTTTGTGGTGAGCGCAGCGTGACAATATGCTCAGCCCAACAAACATGGACGCCGCTGAGGTGGCCCGACGCTTAGACACCCATGAGGAATGCTTCCGGCAACTTACCGGTTCATTTACACACAAAGAACAACTAGTTTCCCAACTTAAACAAGACGTGGATACCCTGACTGAACAAGTTAGACGTCTAACAGTATCTACCACCAACCCCGTTCTACTCGCAGCCACTCCTGCACTTATCACACCTACCTCCGAACCACGACTACCTGCGCCCAACCGGTATACAGGGGATCCCAGCGGTTGTCGGGGGTTTCTGAACCAGTGCTTCATACAGTTTGAGCTGATGCCCTCTCACTTTCCTTCTTCACGAATAAAGGTCGCATACATAATCTCCTTGCTGACTGACGCCGCTCTGGCATGGGCATCCCCTATCTGGGAGCAACGCCCAGATTTGATCTCTGACCTCACTCTCTTCATCACCGAATTCAGAAGGGTGTTTGACACTCCAGGACGGAAGGTTACGGCTGCATCTTCTCTGCTTAATATTTCTCAGGGAGACCGGACTGTGGCTCGTTATGCTCTGGACTTCCGGACGGTGGCAGCTGAGACCGGCTGGAACGATGTGGCTCTATCTGCAGTCTTCTGGCAGGGTCTGTCCGAACGGTTGAAGGATGAATTAGCAGCTCTGGATCGTCCCGCTGGACTGGAGGACCTGATAGACCTGTGCATCCGGATGGATCAGCGCCTCCAAGAGAGAAGGATGGAGAGAAACAAACACCCCCGAGGTATACAATCATCTTCCTTTTCCACCATAGGTTCTCTACTCTCCACAACTCCCGTCCTAGATGAACCCATGCAGCTGGGAGGAACTAGCCTTTCGCCTATCGAGAAGCAACGGAGAAGACGAGCGGGACTATGCCTTTACTGTGGCAATAACGGCCACCTGGTATTCAACTGTCCGCTGAAGCCGGGAAACGCCAAAGCCCAGTGAGTATAAGGAGGATCACGCTGGGTACTGCAACTTTTCCCCCTCCTCAACCCTCTACGAGGTTTTATCTACCTATCTCCATATCCGGTGAGACCTTCACAGTACAGACACGGGCCTTTCTGGATTCGGGGTCAGGAGGAAACTTCGTGGACCAAAAGTTCGCCTTCAAGAATAAAATACCGTTGGTACCCAAAGATCGACCGGTAGGTCTTGAAGCCATTGATGGACGACCATTGCAGCCCGCGATCATTTCCTTACAAACCATACCCCTTAACATCATGACTAGCGACTTTCACTCCGAGACTATAACCTTTGATGTCATTCACACCCCCTTCTCGAACATCATTCTGGGACTTCCGTGGCTCCGGATCCACAATCCTGTCATTGACTGGACAGAGGCCACACCACTTCGTTGGAGTTCTTTTTGCTTGGAACATTGCATGTCTGCTCCAAAGGCAGTGGCAGGAATGGAGGTCACGGATCCTGACAGGGTACAGCTGCCGGGGATATACGAAGATTTCCGCGATGTCTTTGACAAACGTCAAGCAGAGGTACTTCCGCCACATCGGACGTACGACTGCCCTATCGATCTTCTACCCGGGGCCATACCTCCCAGAGGAGGGTCATACCCACTATCGATTCCTGAGACCCAGGCCATGAGAACATATATTCAGGAGAATCTCCAGAGGGGGTTCATTAAGAAATCTTCATCACCTGCGGGGGCAGGATTTTTTTTCGTCAAAAAAAAGGACGGAACCCTCAGACCCTGCATTGATTACCGGGGCCTCAACAAACTCACCATAAAAAACCGCTACCCCCTTCCGTTGATAGCCGAATTGTTCGACAAACTCCAGGGAGCCAGGATCTTCACCAAACTGGACCTCAGAGGAGCCTATAATCTGGTTAGAATCAGAGAAGGAGATGAATGGAAGACAGCATTCAATACTCGCGACGGGCATTACGAGTACCTGGTCATGCCATTTGGATTGTGTAATGCTCCTGCGGTCTTCCAAGACTTTGTCAACGACATTTTCAGAGACCTTCTGGACCACCATGTTATAGTATACCTGGACGATATATTAATTTTTTCCAGATCCATGCCGGAACATATAATGCATGTCAAACAAGTCCTGCAGCGTTTAAGAGAGAACCATTTGTATGCCAAGCTCGAGAAATGCCATTTCCATCAAACATCCACCTCTTTTCTCGGCTACATCATATCGGATACCGGCCTTGCTATGGATCCTACCAAGGTCAAGGCGGTACTCGAATGGCCCTGTCCCCTCTCCCTCAAGGCCATCCAAAGGTTCCTCGGTTTTGCTAACTACTACCGGAGGTTCATTCAGGGATTCTCATCGGTAGTAGCACCCATCACGGCACTCACACAGAAGGGAGCTGATCCTACTAAGTGGACTGAGAAGGCCCTCCAGGCTTTCGAGAGAATAAAGACGGCATTCGCCTCAGCACCCATCTTAACCCATCCAGATCCTTCATTACCTTTTTTTTTGGAGGTCGACGCCTCCGATGTAGGAGCAGGTGCTATACTTTCACAGAGAAAGAATCCTCAAGCTCCACTTCATCCTTGTGCATATTTTTCAAAGAAGTTTTCCTCCGCCCAAAGGAATTACGATGTAGGTAACCGGGAGCTCCTCGCTATCAAGCTGGCTTTGGAAGAGTGGAGGCACTTACTGGAAGGCACAGAGTCGCCAGTCACTATACTTACGGACCATAAGAATCTTCTGTACATTGAGGGAGCACGGCGACTAGGATCTCGCCAGGCAAGATGGTCCTTATTCTTTACTCGCTTTAACTTCCTCATTTCCTACATCCCTGGTTCTAAAAACATTAAAGCCGACGCCTTGTCACGACAGTTCCTGGTAGAGGATAACAAGGTGGATCAACAGGAGACCATTCTCCCTTCCACTTGTATTTTGGCTGCAAATACTTTTAGTGCCTTAACGGACATTACTAAGGCTCAGAACAACATCCCGGCAGGACTCAACGTTCCGGAGGACCGGTTGTTCACTCCCCGTAAATTCCAGAGGAGAGTCATGGAGTGGGGACATTCATCCAAGACTGCAGGCCATCCTGGCACCAAAAGAACTACTGAGTTCATCGAACGCACATTCTGGTGGCCCTACATGCGGAGAGACATACAAGCCTTCGTAGCCACGTGCGCTACTTGTGCTCGAAGCAAGACACCACACAACAGACCAGCAGGTCTCCTTCAACCACTACCCATACCAGTACGTCCATGGACACATATATCGATGGACTTCATCGTTGAGTTGCCCAAATCTAGAGGCATGGACACAATACTTGTGGTGGTGGATAGATTTTCCAAACAGGCACACTTCATCCCTATGAAGGGTTTACCCACTGCACCAATGTTATCCGAAGTTTTCATCAGGGAGATCTTCAGGTTACATGGGTCCCCTCAGGTCATAGTGTCCGATAGAGGATCCCAGTTCATCTCCCGGTTCTGGAGGGCGTTTTGTAAAAATCTGGACGTTACCCTACACTTTTCATCAGGATATCACCCCCAGACCAATGGACAGACGGAACGCATCAATCAGTCTCTGGAACAGTTTTTGAGGTGCTTTATCGCTGACACTCAGGACGACTGGGCGGAACTTCTTCCATGGGCAGAATTCTCCCACAATAATCTACAGAACGAATCATCCCGACAGTCACCATTTATGGTCAACTATGGCTTCCATCCGTCGGCACTTCCTTCCCTCATCTCCAAGTCTGGAGTCCCGGCCGCAGAGGACAGGATTCGCCACTTACAAGACCTATGGCAGAAGATCCATCGGAATCTACAGCACGCTGGTATATTACACAAGAGACAAGCGGATCGTCACCGAAGAGAGGTCCCAGGGTACTCTGTAGGACAAAGGGTTTGGTTATCTACCAAAAACATTCGGCTAAAGGTAGCTTCACCCAAACTGGCACCACGTTTTATCGGCCCATTCCGCATCACCAAAAGGATCAACCCAGTAGCCTATCGGCTTGAACTGCCAAAAAATATGAGGATTCCTTCTGTATTTCACTCATCCCTTCTCAAACCTTATCATCAAGACTCATCCTCCAAAGGACAATCTAAACCTCCGCAAACCATACTGGTAGAGGGCCAACAAGAATACGAGGTTCAGACCATTCTCAACTCCAGAATATCCAGAGGAGGATTACAATATCTTGTACACTGGAGAGGCTATGGCCCAGAGGAGAGAGAGTGGATTCCTCATCATCAGGTACATGCCAACCGCCTCATCTCTGCCTTCCACCGTAGGCATCCTGAGAGACCATCTCTGGTTCGCCCGGAGGTCTCCCCTCAAGGGGGGGATACTGTCACCATTGCCTCTGATACCGCCGCGTGGAGACCGACTCAGGGAAGCACCACGGGGCAGAGTCATGCGCCCACCCTGCCAGGGTAGTGCAGGCGCAGCGGCGTGATGGCGGGAGCTCCGCGAGACGCATCGCGCACGCGACGGGTTGCTCGGCAACCAGAAGCAGGAGAACGTGAGGGAGCTGCTGGAGCCTCCCACAGGCGGAGACTTGCTGAGTAAACCGCATCACGTCATCACGTCGGCGGCCGCATCGCGACCGCGCGCGGGTTGCCCGGCAACCAGACTAGCATCAGGAAAGCCTAATTGCAAGCTGTTTTTGATCAGTGTCTCTCTGACACCATTGGTGGATCAGTACACACCCTGCAAGGTAATTGGACCCTTCCCACTAATACCTGCTTCTGCCTGTCCTGATGCTGAGCATAAACCTGTTTATGCATTGTGCTCACGCTGGTCTAGTTTGTCTTGAACTTTGTCTGACCTGTTTGACCCTGCCTGTTACTTGGATTTCTACACTCTCCAGCACTTTGACCCCGGCTTCGTTACCGACTACTCTACCTTTATTACCCAGGACCTTGGCTACGAAAATCTACCTACCCGGACTCTCCAACCCTGGAACACGGCAAGTACCCTGATCACCCTGACCTCTCCAACCTACGACGCGGTACGACTAGGACTACGCATTCCGGACAGGACTGCGTGGTTGTGGGTCGGTGCCTATCAATCCCCACCTCAGCCCCGCGGTCTTCCGTCTGTTTGTGTGAGCGCAGCGTGACATACCCCAAAAAGATCCAAATAAAACTTATTCATTTATTAAAAATATATAAATATCTAAAAATTATAAAAAGTTTTTCCTTTGGCCCGCGAAAATGTGTAGAATATACGTGTCCATCGATCGAAAGTTTGGAGACCACTGCTCTAGGACATTGGATAAACAATAGTTATGCCCCAGGATCCAATCTCCTACATGTCGAAGACGACATGCTATGTGCTACTTTCGGAAGTCTGGCAAATTAATGGCTCCCAAACTCTTTGGGGGCGACACAGCTTTCTCCTTCCCATTCTACCTTTCTTTCAGTTCCTTTACATCTTTGGTCAAATCTGCATATGATATAACAGTCTCGCAAATGACATCCTCTTTACCTCACAACCCACTACCGAAAAAAGTTAGTGAAGCTACTCATTCTATGTTTGCTCCTCGACAATATTTTTATAATCGGTATATAATGTTACTCTGTATGTTTTCCTAAATCCGGCACACAACAGTTAGTCATTTGATATATCTTGGGCTGGAGAAAGCGTGTATTTTCTTGTTACTCAGTATTGTGGTTTTTGATACGTACATCTAGTCTGTTTTTGGATACATTTCTTTGGAGTAAATCTGAGAGTCCCCCCAAAATATCATTTAAAATTCAGAGATCAAAAATAGTGAAGTAAAAAAAGCCATCATGTTAATGAGTATACTGAAAAGATCTTTAGAAAAGCGGGATGTACAATCTAGCTTCACTGCACAGTCGTAATAAAACGTTACTGACACAAATAATTAAAATGTGGAAATATTTCTTAAGCAAACATTAATTTGCCCTGCATTGGTTACGAGCTCTAAATGTCATTGAAACTGTGTGACATACTGCCTGGGTATTTCATTTATAAAATCATTTGCCCCAAATGTCTCACGGACAAACTCAAATCCCAGATCTGTGGAAAGTTATCTGTTGTGACAAAAGAGGCAGAGGAGTAAACACCCACACATCTTCTCTGAATAACCCCACGGACAAATGAGTTTGACATCAATTGGCAGAAACATGGCATAAAATGAGCGTCAGCGTTACCGGTATGTTTACTGGGTTGAAACAGTTGCAAAGTATATTCTATTTTAACATATAATATATAGTCAGTCTCTCAGTCATGTGTTGATATGGAAACAGTTTGGTAACTTATTGAACATTACTATTACAGGCAGTCCTCGGGTATCCCACGGAATCCGTTCTGGAAGTAGCATTTGCAAATTTTGAAGAAAAAAAATGTCCTGCCCATCTTGTTTTTTTCCCCGTCATTTTTTACAAATCAAAAACATAAAATGTTTTTAAAAGCAAAGCACCAGGGAACGTGTCCTTGTCTTCTTGTGGACTCATAGCTCTATGCATTACCTGTAAGGGACGGTAGTAGCTCTCTAGTAAATGAGAATTGGAGTTGTTTGGACAAAAAAAAAAATAGCATTTAAAAGAAAACTTAGGTTTGTACTAATGAGATTCCATTATAGTCTTTGTGAGACGCTTATACTAAAAATCCTGAGGACTTGGATCCAAATGAAAGGCGCATCCAGGAAAGTCAGGGACCCCGGCGGCAGCAGTTCGTCTGTGAGGAGAACGGCTTCTGTCATTTGCGTTTCGTAAACATTTTGTATTAAGCAGCAAATATGTGATCCTACAAAAGGGTGAATGTTACACAAAAAGTGGGAGATGATGTTTTTCCCCTACAATCATCTTTGGCTGGCGATGGGATAAACCCCTCTAGGCTTCTCCTTTCAGCTTCACACACCATTTAAAACTTCCCAATAGAATGACAGCTTAATAAAACCTCCCTGTATAATAATTGTAATAAACTGCTCCCAATTTACAGAACAGGAACTGGTCAGCCGCTGCCCACAATCCTAATGAAAAACCTGCCATGTATGAAATTACAAGTCTGTACAGCTGTGCAAACCCTACAGATTACATTTCCAGGCATTAGTACTGCCAAGTGACCAAAGACATCAAAGGTGCTTGTATAGCCATGTACAATGCCCCCTTGGGCCTGACGAAGGGGCTTCAAACACAACTGCGTGATGATTTACGGTTTAGAAGGCGTTTTTACTATGTCCAGTTGACGGTGCTGGTCAAACACGTCCTCTTGTAGTCTGAGCGTTCTCGCTACCCCTACTACTCATAGAAACACAGAACGTGACG
This sequence comes from Ascaphus truei, assembly GCA_036426205.1. Lineage (NCBI taxonomy): Eukaryota > Metazoa > Chordata > Amphibia > Anura > Ascaphidae > Ascaphus > Ascaphus truei. The sequence continues at coordinate 815,800 of CM071588.1, forward strand.
GCATCAGAATCACCTGCCCCCCGAGTCTGCCACTCCGTGTCGTCACTCCCACCTCCCCAACAGTCTGCCCTCCCACGGTCTGCCGCTTCACCCTGGTCGTGCCCCCCGAAGTCTGAAAATCAGGTGTCGGCCCCCCCTCCCACGGTATGCTCCCCGTGTATGCCCACGAGGTCTGCCACTGACCATGTCTGACCCCCACGGTTATGCCTTCCCCCGGTTGCCCCCGGTCTGCACTCCGTGTCGGCCCCCCCCGGTCTGCCCTCCCCCCGGTCTGCCCCCCGAGTCTGCCACTCCGTGTCTGCCCCCCCCGGTCTGCCCCCCCGTGTCGGGCCCCCCGAGAGTCGCACTCAGTGTTCCCCCCCGGTCTGCCCTCCCCCCGTGTTCTTGCCTCCCCCGGCTCTGACCAGTCTCTAATCGGCTTAAAAATTCAGCCCTTACCTACTGAGATCCTGGGGCTTTCTGTGGATTAGGAGTTAGATAGTCGTATCAGTATGTCTGTCCCAGGACATTGTTTCAAGTCACTGACTGCATTGGACCTATACCACCTATGTGGGAAGCTATTCAATGGATCCACTCCCAGTGCCATGGAGAAGAATGTGGTTATCCGCACAATCACACGCTGATTAATGTGTTACCGACACAATAAACACGCGCTTGTATTGGTGGTGGTAACAACAATCACACGCGCTGTAATGGGTTAACGACAAATCACACGCGCCGTAAGTGTTACCGCACACTCAAACGCGGTTGTGTTGTACTGTTTGTTACCGACACATCACACGCGGCTGGAAGTGTTACCGCACCAATTCATCCACGCAGCTGTTAAGGTGGTACCGCACACTCACACGCGCTGCCTAATGGGTTACGCACAACACAATCACAAGCGGCTGTAAGGGGTTACCGCCAAATCACACGCCGCTGTTATAGTGTGTTACCGCACAATCACACGCGCTGTAATGGGTTTACCGGCAACTATCAGCGCTGTGTAATCGTGCGTTACGCACAATCCCACGACGCTGTTGTAATGTGTTACCGCACGCACAGCGATGTACAATGTGTTACGAACACAATCACAGCGCTTTAGTGTGCGCACGTCGTGCTGTAAATGGGTTAGCCGCACAATAACAGCGCGCTGTAATGGTGTTACGCCACAATCACACGCGCTTAATTGTTACCGCACAAGTCAACGCGCTGTAAGGTAAGGTTCACGCACAAACACGCGCTATGTAAGTGTTACCGCCAAGTCACAGCGCAGATAAGGTGTTATCCGCACAATCACACGCGTAGACTGTGTTTAAAGGCCAGTCACAGCGCGTGTAATGTGTTACCGCACAGTCACAGCCATGATGTTAATGTGTACCGACACAGTCACACGCGTTTGTGAATGGTGTTACCGCCAATAACACGCGCTTGTCAAGTGTTACCGCACAATCACGCTTTGACCCATCACACAGCGGTAATGGGTTACGCACAATCACACGCGCCTGTAATGTGTGTACCGCACAATCACACGACCGCTGTAATGTGTGTTAACGCACAATCACCCGCGCTTGTTGAGTGTTTACCGCACATATCCCAATGTACGACAACACAGGCTGTAATGTGGTTACGCTGACAATCACACGCCGCTGTACTGGTTACCGAACAATCACACGCGTGTGAAGTGGTTACCGCACAATCACGCGCAATGTTACCCACAAGACACGCGCTGTAATGGTACGCACAATACACGCGCTTGTAATAGGTTTACCGCACAATCCACGCGCTATGTTTAAAACCCAGGTAGGGTTACAGCACAGTCCACACGGGCGCTAAGTTGTTGCAGCACATCAACACGCGCTATGTCAAGGTGTTGCCGCAAATTCAACACGGCTGTAATGGTGCGGCCACAATCACACGCGCTGTTGTAATGTGTTACGCACCAATCAACCGGCTGTAATTGTGTTACCGCACATATCACACGCGCTGTAATGGGTTACCGCACAAATCACACGCGAGTGTAATGTGTTACCGACACAGTCAACACGGCTGTAAGTGTTACCGCAACAGTCAAACGCAGTGTAATGTGTTTACGCACAGTCGCAGCGCCTCGCTTAATTGTATTGTTACCGCACAATCACAAGCGGTTGTAATGTGTTACCGCACAATCACCACGCGCTTGTATTTGTAATGTGTTACCCGCACACAATCAAGCTGCTGTCGGTAATGTGTGTACCGCACAATCACCGCGCTGTAATGTGTGTAACGCACAATCACACGACGCTGGTAATGGTGTTACGCACAATCACACGCGCTGAGTTGTTAATCCTGGAACTGTGATCATAACCCTTTCAGTGCCAAAGGTGCCGGAACGCATCAGCCGTACCCTACGGTGCGCATGCACGCCAAGCAACAAACTGCAGTACTGTATGTCCGAGGGTTAAACTGAGTCCGATAGTACTGATATTTTCAGAGAAAATATTGATGATTTTTTTTATATACACAAAACAGAAATCATTTACATCATCTTCTTAGCGTCGTTTATAACGAGGGCAAAATAATAGGGAAGCAGGGGTTTTGTGGTACAATGTCAGTGGGTTGGTATAACAGTGGCATTATACAAACTGGCTCATCCAGTCCCTGCTTCAGACAGGTGACTAATCAGAGTGCTCAGTTTTTCATTAGCCTTCAGATTGAGCCACCTGGATGAAGCTGGGTATCCTGAAACAGACCTGTTGGGGGGGCGTTGAGAAATGACAATAGAGCACCAGTCATGTAGACCACGCACCTTTCAGTGTCCCTTCCAATGTATCGCATTGCAAGAGGTAATATACCAGTAATATCTATATAGATATAGTTTGTGTTTAGTCCCATTAGGTTTCCCTGCTGCACGGCACTATAAGTAATTTCCCTGAGCCAGACCTCAGCGGCAGGTGGCAGACGTGGTTGGCGTGGCCAGTGAGTGCTGCACCTTAGCAGGCACAGCGTGGCTTGCAGTGAGTGCTGCCCACTTAGCAGGTGCAGGACTTGGCTTGGCGTGGCCAGGTGAGTGCTGCCCACATTAGAAGACTGGGCTTGGCCGTGGCCAGTGGAGTGCTCCACAATTTGACAGATGCAGCGTGGCTGGCGTGGCCAGTGAGTTGCGCCACATTAGAATGTGCAGAAGTGGCTTAGTGTGCCATGAGTGTGCCCACATTAGTGAACAGACGTGGTTTGCAGCGGCAGTGAGTGCTGCACATTAGCAGGTGCAGAGTGCTTGGCGTGGCCAGTGAGATGCTGCGCCACACATTAGCAGGTGCAGACATGGTTGCGTGGCCAGTGAGGGCTGCCCACATTAGCAGGTGCGTCTCTCTCCTTGTGTCGTTTGATAGCGGGATTCCACGACAGAACATGGGGATCTTCATGTTAGGAATTATACCGCTCGGATTTCAGAACACGAGGTGCTACATGCTTTTCTAATCTTAAACGTGCTAAAAATAACACATTGATGTGCGAAAGTGCGCTTAATCTGCCACTGCCTCTGACAGTATCTGGGATCCTTGATGTAGTGTATTGGAATATAATCTATTGTAAGGACGAGGGGAGGGACAGTCCTGTGTTAACAAACACACATTTGAAGTGGATGAAAATAGTTGTTCTCCCCTCTTGTTGACTGTAGGTGGGTCACTTTGGGGATGTGGGTCAGCAGAAGCGGCGTCATAATGAGAGATACTTTAATATCATAATTGTTCCAGAGAAATATAGAATTGTTGTAGATTGTTACCATGAAAGTAACGCGATATTCGGTTTTCAGAGGGAGGCTTTAGGTTCAGAGAGATTTCCAAAACGTAAGATTTCTCCTTCTTCCTCTACCTGTCTCTTAGTGCATTGGAAGAACATGACGTTTTCAGAGCTGTACGTTAGAATTTCAATCAGAGAAACCCATACTGTCGGGGCCACTACAAATCTAATGCAGGTCACTAGTTTGTGTGTGAGTTGCTCCAGTGAGAATGTTATTTGCGTTCCTTCCATGTGACGCAATCACAGAGGTTAAATCAGACCTGAACGATTCTTGAACAAAGAGAAACCAAATTCCAGCATTACCAAAGCCAAACCTACTCATCCCATCTGCACTATACCATGCGCAAAGCTCTCATTGACAAAAAGAAGAAAAAAGTCATCTATCTATCTACTGTATCTATCTGTCTGTCTGTCTGCTATATCTGTCTATCTACTGTATCCATCTATGTCTCTATCTGTGTCTGTCTAGATCTGTCTATCTACTGATATCTTCTATACTATATGTTATGATCTACGTATCTGTCTATTACTGTCTGTCTATCTATCACTGTATCTATCGTATGTCTGTCTATATCTGTTAGTTTGGTTATTGTTAACTAGTATCTGTTATCTACTGTATCTGTCTATCTACTGTAGTCTATCTACTGTATCTGATATGTCTGTCTATATCGTCTATCTACTGTATCTGTCTATCTTTATCGTTATATACTGTATCTTTGTCTATGGATCTACTGATCTCTCGATCTGTCTGTACTGTCTTGTCTGTTGTCTATGCTACTGTGTCTCGTCTGTCTATGCTACTCGTGTCTATCTACTGTATCTGTCTATCTATCTGCTGATCTATCGTCTGTTTGTCTGTCTAGTCTATCGAGCGATGATTTGCAAACACTTGAGCTGGACGGATATCATCCCGCTTTATTCTTTGGTTTTTATCATTCTCTGGGCCGGGTTTGAAAAAGACGCAGGCTGAACTAGCACGCAAGCGGTGGGAGAAAAAGTAATACCTATACGGTGGGTTCGAGTATAGGATTGAGGCAGGGCAGTGTCCATTTATATCTAATAAGTTTAATACGACGGCATCTATCGGGAAAAGGAACTATTACACTCTAAAGAAATATCGTTTTTAGGAATGATCAATTACAGTAATTTAAGGTCAGAAATTTCACATCAAGGCGCTCTAAAATACGGGACACTTCTGCGTCCCGACAGACAGACTGCCGACCGTCAACAGGACAGGTCAAGGAAACGAGGAACAATCCCGATATACGGGATGTCTGGGACCCAACTTACAGCAGAAGAATGGACTACATAAGCCCACAGTCACCCTGCTCACAGAATTACTGCCCAGTGAGTCCCCGCTCACTGTGGGTCACTGCTGGGTTTCGAAAATAACTACATGGCCGTATTCTGGGTGGTGTCCCTGGGATCCTGAGAATCCGCGAATCCGTTCCTGAAACACATGAAAACATGACATCACAGTCACAACACAAAACAAGGCTCGGAATTCATGTTTTTTCACCATTATTCTGCCATAGCTCAATTATTAACCCCTTGTAAAAAAGGTGGTTTTAAAAAAAGTGAACGTCAGTAGTAAGGTGTAAGAGTTTCCATTATTTTCTACCAAATCCACAGCATGCCAACCACATTCCACAGAAACCTGTGCTATCCATGCACAATGAGACACTCGGATACAGATACCCTGTGGTACATGCAATGAGACCTCGGATAAGATACCCGTGCTATCCGGCACATGAAGACACTCGATCCAGATAACACGTGCTATCCATGCACACTGAAGACACTCGGATACATCATAACCCTGTGGTTATCCAGCACATGAAGGACACTCCTGAACTGTATATATTAACCTGTGTAGTACCATGCCCCATGAAGACACTCGGAACGTAACATATAAACTGTGCTTCCATGCACATGAAGACACTCGGATACATATAACCCTGTGGTGATCCATGACAATGAAGACACTCTGATACTGATATATAACCCTGCTGCTATCCCTGCACATGAAGACACTCGGATACATATAAACCTGGGGTATCCATGCACATGAAGAAACTCTGATACTGTATATATAACGCTGTGGTATCCATGCACAATGAAGACACTCGGATAACAAAATAACAATTACTAAAACTTTCTCCACATTAAAAAAGATTGTGCTACGGTGAGCCCCATACTATCAGTATTGATGGCTTGGGACTCTGCACCATATCATCCGTCATCCCAACCACCCTCTCCAAACCCACATGTGTGCCTGGACGTATGCAAGTGATGTATAATGTGTGATGTGAAGGGGTGTTAAAGCATCCAATGGTGGGTGGCGGTATAGATAGATAACAGAGTAGCTGTTGATAACGCATAATGTAGCAAAATAAAAATATAGGATGGAAAGAAGGAGAGCGGATTTAAAGGATAGGGAAGGGGAACAAGAAGCAGATAAAAAGCCATTTGGGAAAATGAAACCTAAACGTAAACATTTCGTACCCAATGGTTAAAAGCTGAAGAAACTATGGGGTTTAGGATAAGATTTGGTAAGAAACGCAGAATGGACATGATGGACACTTCTATTGTCTCACTCCTGCACAATCTGAAACATCCGATATATATTTATTTATTTACAGGGTGCGGAGACTGGTAACGTTCTTTCAGGCGGCTCTCTCTTCGCCCATGCATTAATGTTGTGCCAGTTGATTCACCCAGAGTTTGTGGGAGGGGTAAGTCCATGACCGACGCGCGAAGTGAGGTGCCGCACAAAACCTGAGCGAGACATAGGGAAAGGGCAAAGTCAGTTTTTCCCCCATCCTAAATCAGCCTTTTTTTCCCGCCACAGACCCAGTAAATGATAGGGATATGCTATGATATACATATTGGTGAATGTGTTGAAATGGAATGTTTTCTTTGGGTTTTTTTTTGAAAAATAAAAAAAATTCTTCAATAATTTAAAATATAAAATATTAATTAAACCTTTCAATTTCTCCATGGCTTTTTTTTCCTGCAAATGATTAGAGAAAATTCTGAATTTGGGACGTTTTTCTCATTTTAAATGTTCGCCATTTTTTTATTTGAATATGGCCAAAAAAAAAAAAAAAAAATATAAACCCCCAATGTAGTGACAAACTTTTTTTCTAAAATTCCAACATATTCCCAAAAATATCTGAAAATGCTAAAAAAATTGGATTTTGGTGAAAACGCCATCCATCTTTAGAACTTTATGATCTACAGTTACTTACACCGCTAGATATGGTCTACCAGTCACCAGTGGGGTTAAAAGCAACTACATAACACGCAGAGATGCCAACATAAGGAGGAAATTCATTGAGATTTGGGGGATTTGGTTAAAAAAAAAAATAATAATTAAAAGATTTATCAGTCCGGCAGAAAAGATGAAACTACAGAGCTAAAACAATCAGTGAGCCGGCCTCCAAATCCACGAGTCTCACGAACGCTGCACGTCGGAAAGAAGTGCAGCTTTGAACCTACGCGACAATCTATGAACAGATATCCCGTCATGGCTGATCGTAGCAATCTAGGGTTTGAGTTTAATAATGTTCTCATGTGGCATTGATTTTCTTCTCAAACCCACCCAGCAGCTATAAAAGTGCTATTGCAATTCATTACACTCATACACCCAACAATTAACCATATCCTAAATCTTACTTATTTGTTTTACTAACACCATGCTCTAGTTTCCAATAGGTCAGGTTTCAGGATATCCCAGTTTCAGCACAGACACCTGGCTGGAAGCAGGGATATCTTGAAAACCTGCCATGTTGGGGGGGCTTGGGGACTGGAATTGAGCCTCTGCTCTAGTCGTGTAATAATTCTGTGTCGTTTGGGGACACAACAGCTCTGTTAAAAGAACAACATTGAAAAATTTCATTGGCAAGGGGATACAGTATATCTCGATAAACAAGGAGAATATAAAAGAAGTTGTCCATATACATCTTTTGAAACATTCACGCATCTTCCATGGTGTTCCATAGCAACTGGCCTCAGTACGACGGCTACAGAATTAGTGCGAGCCGGATAACATGCTCGGAAAAGAACGGAATATGCTGAAAAACGACAATACACTCCGTTTTTTACCAGTAATAGAAGGGAGCAGTGTTCCGGGTGCCCGGCCGGTTTAATGTGCAATTGAAATGGTTTATCCTACTTCAAGTATAACGATATTGGTTTAACCTAATACTGCGCGTCTGCGTGAATAAAACTCCATTGGTTTGCAACAGATGGCGCCCGGGGACAACAGTGGGAAGTGCATAGAAACTTAGTGAGACAGAACATTTTTAACTGTCGCCACGATGTGTGAAACAATATAAATAATTCAATGATAATTGCAACGCTTGAAATTAAACAAGTATACAGCATTTTAAAATATTTGTATAATGCAGTGCAGGATCTGTAACTTTAACGGTTGCAAGTTCCCCGTACAAATGACAAATCTGAAAGTAAGCTCTCTCTCAGGGGCCACTAACAGGTCAGGTTTCAGGATATCCCTGCTTCAGCACAGGGAGTGCAGTCATTCTCACTGAGCCACTTATTGAGCAACCTGTGCTGAAGTAGGGAATCCTGAAAACCTGACCTGTTGGTGGCCCCTTGAGGACAGGAGTTGGCCAGACCTGCTCTATGTGATATCCTTAACACCTTTGGTGCAAGAGACCACCAGGCACCTGAGTGCCACAGTCTTCCGGATCAGTACCATGTGATCGCTTGGTGTAGCAAATATGTGGTCATGGGCAGGTGCCCCAGGACATGAACAGAAGTGGCGGACACTTCATCCTCTCCAGTGTGATGTCCCCCCGGAAGACGAACATTTCCAGTAGTATGTATAGGAAACCCTAGAGTGCTGGCATCTTAAGGGTTCAGGGTGCATCCCGGGACATGAACAGCTAATCAGTGATTTAACCCTTATTTAAAAGTTCTTCCTGGTGTTCTGGATTTTTTAAGGCCGTTAAAGCCTGCTGTAGAGTATTCACATGGCAGCCTCTGCAGTACACACAGGCCTGTTTACATGTAACTTCAAAGCGTTTTATACAAATAAACTGTCATATTCTCTTTTAGGAGAAGGCTTTCTGAGGCCCAATGATCTACAACGAGAGGTGGCCGGGCAGCCATGGTACCACAAGTGAGAGTGGCCTGGCAGCCATGTTACCAAAAGTGCGAGTGGCCTGGCAGACATCGTTACAAAAGTGAGAGTGGCCTGGCAGCCATGTTACCAAAAGTGCGAGTGGCCTGGCAGCCATTTACCAAAGTGAGAGTGCCTGGCAGCCATGTTACCAATGTGAGTGGCTGGCAGCCAGTAACAAAGTGCGAGTGGCCTGGCAAGCCATGTTACCAAGAGTGAGAGTGGCCTGTCAGCCATTTTACCAAAGTGCGAGTGGCCTGTCAGCCATTTTACCAAATGCGAGTGGCCGTCCAGCATTGTACCAAAGTGCGAGGTGGCCTGTCAAGCCATTTACCAAGTGGCGAGGAGCTGGTCAGCCATTTTCCAAAGTGGCAGTGGTCTGTCACCAATGCGTGGCTTGACCCATGACAAGGACGAGTGGTCTATGTCAGCCATTTTACCAAAGTGCGAGTGGTCTGTCAGCCATTTTACCAAAGTGCGAGTGGCCTGTCAGCCATTTTACCAAAGTGCGAGTGGTCTGTCAGCCATTTTACCAAAGTGCGAGTGGTCTGTCAGCCATGCTACCTTTGGTTTTGGGTTCATTTTTTAGAATAAAAAAAAAAGCAAGCTTGACATAGTGAGGGGGAGAGAGTTTCAGGGGTAGCAGGCGGTATGAGAGAATAATTTCAGGCAGGACAGAAGAGATACATGGGACAGAGAGAAGACAGCCTGAGATTAGTGTAGCAGGGACGTTACGAGAGATGAGAGCAGAGATCTGTTACCTGTAGGTAAAGACGTCTTCTTTACTAAAGGGCTCTTCATGCTCCCTGGGGAATTATTCGGCCGTTCCCATGTAGTCTCTTAAAATGAAATCAAAACAAAGAACCAATTTACTATGTGATCACTAGGAATGCATTCACCCAAGTTACAAAATGTGAGAATTGTATGGTGCATTTCAACTTCACCTGAGGAATCGCCCCAAATACTGCAGATTATTAGTTCAATTGCTGTTACAAATATCTAGCATCTCTTTTCGAAATTTCCCTTTCAAATGATAAAATGCGTGTTTAATACTTGAAACAGCAAAGGTTACAATTCCATTAAAGGTACATGTAGTGTGTATGTGTGTTGTGTTTGTGTATACACACACGCAAACACACATATACTGAATAAATAAATGTTTTTATATATTATTATTTACCAGGAATGCACTGTTTTTTTTTTACCAAGATAACTTTAATATTTGGGGGATTTAATACTAGGGTGATTAATAAAACTTTCTGATGCAAAACTAGCAACAAATATATCAAACTATATGAATCCCATTGAGCGGTAAATGTGCTATCTTTAATGGAGGGGCGTTACAGCCCCACACAGCCCCACCCAGCCCCACACAGCCCCCCACACAGCGCCCCACACAGAGCCCCACACAGCCCCACACAGCCCCCCACACAGCGCCCCACACAGAGCCCCACACAGAGCCCCCCACAGCCCCCCACACAGCCCCACACACAGCCCCACACAGCCCCCCACAGCCCCCCACACAGCCCCACACAGCCCCACACAGCCCCCCACACAGACCCACACAGCCCCACCCAGCCCCACACAGAGCCCCACACAGAGCCCCACACAGAGCCCCACACAGACCCACACAGCCCCACACAGCCCCACAGTGGACTCGTTTTCTGTACAATATGGTAAATACGGCCTCAGAACCTTTCCCCTTCATACAGTGGAACTGCAGGGAGCTTTATTCTAACGGCTCGTTACATACACCGGACATTCGGGGTCAGAAGAGATCAGATCTTTCTCTCTCTGCCACAAACGTAGTCCAAGGCTGCTGTGCCCGTCTAACAATTGCATCTATTTTTATTTGACCCACAAAGCATACAAAGACATGATATATACATTCCCACCCCCCACCCCTGGCCTTGCACTGGGTCTGCCAGCGTTATTGATCCAATCTGCCTTCAGTAAATGTTGATTACGTTTTATACAGGACATCCGTCCTTTGTTTGAATTTGAAGGCCAGATCAGGGGGGTATTTCCTTTCCTTTATTCTCTGTACGAACCTTCCCGAGATTGATAGAAAATCAATGTCTCTGACTACAAATAAGCGAATCTATATATGGCTTTATCCAGACACCTGCGCTCCGTGCATGGAGGAGGCGAAGTGCAGCAAACTCGTAACACCAGCTTCATCAAACTATATATATATATTGCTTTTCATTGGGATCCTTTTCTTTCTTGCCTGGGGCAGATTGTTAGCCCCAGAATTGCACCCCTGTTGTTGCCCTTATAAATAGACCCCTTTACTTTTCAAGCATATATTGCAGTGGTTCCCAGTCCTTTTTAACTGGCCCCCCAAAAGCAATCGTTGTGCTATCAGGGCCTTCCCCCCCCCCCTCTGTATCCAGCACACAAAGTGAGATAGCTAAGTTTGGGTTCTTTCCTCCCCACACCCCAAAAATCCCATTGAACAGAATAAGGGTCCCACATTGGGTAATTGATGCCAGGAAAACTCTGTCACCCTCTTTTTCAGCCACTCTCTCTGACCCCAATTAATAAGAATAAAGAAAGTGGCAGCACCCCTTTTTGAAACAAGCTTCAGAAGGGGTATTAATATTATAAGTAAAAAAATTGTTTCGGTAAATGGGCCCAGATAGGTCCAGTAAACATATTAAAGGTACCAAGGCACTCTCATATAATGCAATTCAAATCCCTTAAAGGGCGAAACACAGAATATTTGTTTGCATGATATGACAGTATAAAATGGTTACTTTATCTCTGACCCCATCTTTTATTTTTGTTGTATATCCGTCCTGTCCCTCTGAGAGACCCTTTAATGTCTCCCGAGCCTCCCAGGTTGGAGAGCACTAATACAGTGGGGGGGAATTCCCATTCTCATATGTATGTATATAGTAAGACAGAATGAATGGTCAGCCAATGTAACACCCCATCAGGGGCCCACCCTGTCTTGAAGATATAAGCCAGCATAGAGTAGCACAGCAAGGATAGGTGAGTATATTATGGTTTGAATCTCCTGGAGTTTCTGGCTCCTGACGAAGCTGCTTGTCAGTGAAACGCGTTGAGTGTTTTGCTAGCCCCACCGGAGACTCAGGAGAGAGGATCAGTGCAGGAGAGAGCGCCATTCCGGGTGTCGAGCGGACGCTAACAGATCCGGAAGTGACGTCATCGGCAGGCGCAGTCCTGTGAAGCTAGGTGAGAACGCGACTCACCTTTCTGAGCGAGCTTATACAATGCTTGTTTATGCTGTCTCTATGTAAGCTTTGAATTTGGAAGGGCATTTTGGGTTTGTAAATATCTTTTTAAGTCCTTCTGCACCATCATTGCTTTTTTGGGGGGGGGGGGGGTCACCAGAGCGAGTGAATCACACGGGTACCTACACCTGCCACAGTTTTGGATATGCCCAATGATATTGCTGGTTTGTGAGTATTGAATTTGGAGATACAAACTATAATACGCTCACCTATCCTTGCTGTTCTACTCTATGCTGGTTTTTTGTGTCTTCCTTGTCCATGGTGCACGCCCCGCTCCCCTGCAGTGTGAATACAAGGCAGTGTGGGTATTGCGAGACATATCCGGTTCCAGGGTCTGCGTGGAGGGGAATATTCATATATTCCCTTTTTTGCTTATTATAATCTAAATATATTATATTCACTTTATCGTGTTACATTACCAACACCATTATTTGCACTATTGTGTTGTTTAGAGACACCAATATCACTTGTGCACTTGAGTCCTTATATTTTTCACCGCAGTAACTGGAAATCTCTCTGTGAGGGGTCCCATTCGGCAGAACGGACCCTCGCAGACAGCCGCGGCTTTTCCTGTCCCTGGAGACGCAGCTTTCTGCTTTTCTTCCTGCGGCTGTGGGGACAGAAAGTCTGGCTACATCTGTGTTTGCCCCCTAAGCACTGGGCCATCCCTCCCCCAAATAAGGAACCCTAAAAACACCATCGCTTGCACGAATGCTTATTAAACTTTTCCTGTTTGCCTTATTAATGTCTTCTCAAATAAAAATATTTTGTGGACAAAAACTCAAGGATATAAATAAGGAACAGGAGACTATTCATTACATAGCAACTGATCCATCATGGACAAAACCCCATACAGGATTACCTAGATTTTAATATCCTATTCCCAATACTGCACAGTGATAGTTCTAATGCTTTAGCTGTGCTGTTCAGCATACAGATGTAAGGGAAGACCTGGTAGGGACATGCCAAACGGTTATATTACAATGTATTGCTTCTGTGTTCTGGCTGCAGCCTGGCAAGCCTGAGAAATGATGAATGCCTCGAATTAGTGTAGTCATCTTCTCGGTTTCCTCTTCTATGGGTGGTGACATTTGAAAGACAAAATGTTTGTTTAGAAAACAATCTCCTGAGCACAAACTACATCGCTTTTTTATTCTAACGAAGTTCCCAATGTGATGATGCTGCGGCCATAATAACTCACATTGAGACAGAGAACATGGAGAAAACGAATGCTCATTATTGGAAGGGAATGCAAGGATGTAATGTATGACTACAACAGCTTGGAAAATTAGCACAGTACATAACGAAAACACATCTGAAGAAGAGACTTCTGTGCAAAGCAATGTGTTGCAGACACGTTTGTATGAACATATAATGGCACGTTCATACGAGCTGTATAAAAGCGCAGAACATTTGCCAGTGCAATATTACATATACACACAAGTTGGGGAAACCTTGCACAGGTTTGTGCTGATATCAAGACCCCAGGGGACCAGCCCTCTGCCGGGGTGCAGCGGGCCCTGGCACTCGCCAGAGGCTGGCCCCTCAACAAACACCAACCAGACTCAGAGACGGATACAAGGAGCCCCGGGGTACAGGTACCTCTTTAGACTTTGGGGGGGATAGGTTGGTAAGGGGGGGTAAGGGGCTTTTCCCTCCAGCCCAGCAAATAGAGACTGGGGAAGTGAGTTAGCCCTTATAAAGGGATAGGTGTTTGTTTCTTTGTATATACAGTATGTGTATATTGCCTTAAAAAACTGTTCTATAAAGTGACAGGCTGAATAAAGCCATGGTTTAATCTCCCCCAAATTGGTCTCCTTGAGTATACCTGTGCACACGTCTCTTACAGATAACCCCAAAGGCACCATGGAGTGCTAGAACATTTCCTCTGGCAATTATGGGGTTAATGTATACTAAAGGGTATTGGTATGTCAGCAAAAATGGTGCAAGTCTTGGGAAATTGCTCCAAATATATTAAAGAAAAACTAATAGGAGTTATTTTTACTTGTGTAACCCACCCTCCCTTCGACGAATACTTGTAATGTATATTGATGGACAACCCTTCCGGCCAATGAGTGTGAGCCCAGGAAGGGAATAATGTGATCAGCATTAGAGAGAATGATGTCACAGCAGGAGGAGCCGGGAGATATAAAGAGGGATGAGGATGTGAATAATGAGAAGATCTGCAGAGAAGTCCATGCCCCGAGGAGCCGGCGGGAGAAAGATCAGCACGGGAGCAGAGTCATCCAATCAGGAAAGAGTTAGAGCGACCAAGCAGAGTGCTGCAAAGAGACCGGAGATAACCCAGACACCACAGGGGTTCTGGATCCGTGAGTAACCTACGAGGAAATATACCTGGGGGAACACCCCTACTACCCAGCAGTATCCTTTTCAGTACACACTAGTTACACTGAGTCTGCGAAGTAACAGACCGGCACCTATAAACACATCAGAAGTCATAGCGAGCTCCAACACTGTCCCGGCACCTACAGTGACCCATTAACAAGTACTGGGTCATCAGGACTGAGACCCTGAGGGACAGAATCACAGTGATACACACACTGGTTACTTATTGTTATACATTTGTGCTAAGTGGTATCTAGGGTCCTCACATCCGAGTGCCACTAATTGTGATTATTGTGTTCCCGTAAGAATATAAATCTGTGTTATTTACAGATCCATGTCATGTTATATTGTCCGTCAGCAGCCAAGCTCTTTGCTGGCTGATTAGTATCGCATGCACACAGGGGAGGTGGACTCGGGCCCCCGCGGCTAGTATATACATATATATTAATTAATCTAGGGGAAAGAAGAGGGGTTACACTTGCATAAAACTAATATTGTTTTTGAACCATTTTTTGCGTTATGCATTATTCATATGTTGCACCGTCCATGAGAACACAGCATATATTCTATTTAAAACGTATACACAATTACTGTAGCACACAGAAATTAGGCGAGCAAACTCTTTTCTGATCATCCACTTTACTTATTTATGTAATTTATGTCTATGGTAACACACAGGTTTTAGGCAAATCCTTCCACTTTACTGCCCTCTAGTGAATTCAAGTTTTGCAGCTTGATAAATATATCCATTTTTTTTTCTCGTTTTTATTATCTGGAAATACAGGTGTATCAGGTAATTCTTAGCAGAGAAAAAAGGGTGACGTAGAATAGCGCTAATGATGTGGTTATAATTAATAAACTTTAAATAAGAGCAACCCTTATGGGGTCTGGGGCAGCCTGGTGGAACACTGATAGTACAATCAGAGATTAAACAGAGACAAAAAGAAAGCGATACCGGCGCCTAATAAGTCCAGTTAGGTGTTAGTCCTGGATATCCAGATGGAATAGTTCAAGTCCCAATGATGGCAGCTTGTGCAATCTTGTAATCAAGGGGTGGCCAGATGTAACTTCCTCCGTATAGTGTGGAACATGGAATAAATTCTGTTTTTTTCAGTCACCTACTTGGATTTATTAGGCGCCGGTATCTCTTTCTTTTTGTCCCAGGTACTTCTTAGCATTACAAGTAACACAAATGGTTACTATAATGATACCTCAATAATAACCCTTTGGTGCTGCGGCCGCACCGGTACTCAAAGGGTTATGGTAATGAAAAATAAGGTGACCTGCATACGGTCATCCAAAGTGAGCCACGGAGACACTAACCGCCCCACCCGTAACCTGCAGCTCTCTCTTAAAGCTGCAGGTACCCCCGGGTCCCTTTTATATAGAAATCACGTTCATTTCCGGAGAGAGAGGGGGAGAGAGACAGGGAGAGCAGGGAGAGCGGGGTGGGCGGGGGGAGAGAGACAGGGAGAGCAGACAGAGCTGGGTGGGCGGTGGGAGAGAGACAGGGAGAGCAGACAGAGTGGGGTGGCGGTGGGAGAGAGACAGGGAGAGCAGACAGAGCGGGGTGGCGGTGGGAGAGAGACAGGGAGAGCAGACAGAGCGGGGTGGCGGTGGGATAGAGATAGGGAGAGCAGACAGAGCGGGGTGGCGGTGGGAGAGAGACAGGGAGAGCAGACAGAGCGGGGTGGGCGGTGGGAGAGAGACAGGGAGAGCAGACAGAGCGGGGTGGGCGGTGGGAGAGAGACAGGGAGAGCAGACAGTGCGGGGTGGCGGTGGGAGAGAGACAGGGAGAGCAGACAGAGCGGGGTGGGCGGTGGGAGCGAGAGAAGGTTTAAGTTGAGCCTCAGTTTAAAGTCAATAATGCTGGATGGAGGAGGTTTCTCAAGATCCGACCCAAGACTGTGAAATAAGCTCGCTGCTGCTTTAAGGAAGTCAGAATGGAAGTAAAACCTTCCTTTTTAAACAAATCCTGGCAAACAGACCCCAATACCCTGGCAGCCAGCGTTCCTGCTCCCGTTCCTTTGTTGGTCTTTGACGTCTTTCCCCTATATGTTTTCGGCAGGTCCCGGTTGTAGGTCTGGGATGGGCGTCCTCCCTAAGTTCCTACGCGCGCTCTAGTGCAGAGTTTCTTGGCGACTAGCGCCTTAGAAACAAAATGTGAAATATCTGAATAAAGACTCTTCTTTGTTCAAGTCCCAAGAGCAATATATACACAATGTGTTCTCACGATAACGTTCAGCTTTCTATTGAGGCGGACACCTACAGCCATTTTGTCTTTTTGTTAAACAATACCGTACCTCAAAATACCTACAAAAAAATCTCCGGAGCTAGGCGGTCCCTGGCGGTGGGGGAGGGGTGAAATATCTGACCTGGACTGGGGTCATGCGGAGGGCAAAACCTGGTGCCAAAGAGGAGCAACTGTGACTCACCAGCACAACGGGAGTGGGGTCATAGTTACACTAATTAAACAGTTTTGCTTTGAGAAACCTCCCCGGCCGGCAAGCTTAAAGAGGTCCCAAAAGTTGGGAGATTTGTTTTAAAGCAGCAATAAACATGGCTGGATTTTCTCTGCAAGGATTGAGACAGAGAGCCCCGAGTTACAGGATGTCCTATTTGGGGATATTTCCCTTGAGGTTGATTAATCTTAAAGGATTTTTAGTATGGACAGATGTCGGTACAGTACCTACAGGAAGCTTCCGGGCGACCACCATTAAAGGACGCAAAAGCCCTGTTCCATAAAATACTATTTTCCCAGAATACTCCCAATGTAGAATGTCCTCAGTCTTAAACCAGCAAGATCCTCCAGTGTGAAGCCCCTGGGAACGGGATGAGCCATCAAAGGGATTCCTTCCTAAAAGCCAACGATGAAAGGAAATTATCCATTTTTTCCAGGGCTTACAATGTGTCCAGGAGAAGATGAAAACTGAACCAGTTTCAATTCAGTCACAGTAATAAATGGATTTTCAGGTTAATTATACACATTCAAGAAATCCAGTGTTCAGATCAACATTTTCAAGGGCACATTGCGCAAGTTATGTACCCAGGAGAAAATAGTCACTAGCTTATTGTATATGTACATTATAGCCCATGCTTAGCAATACCTAGTCAGTGCATTACTAGAACAGCGGTTTCCAACCTTTGCCTGGTTAAGGAACCCTAAGTGAAATTCTGAGGAGCCCCAAACATCTCTAACAGCAACTCTGTGATCAGATGCATTGTACATTTTCTGTATTTGATATAATTTTCAAATGACCTGAAAATTGCAGGGAACCCTTTAGGCATGCCCAGGGAACCCAAGGGTTCCTAGGAACCCTAGTTGAAAAAAACCATACTAGAGTATAATTGAGATGTTCTAAAGGTTTCTGAATACACGCATGCCTTTAAAAAGCATCCAAAATCTAAATAATCCTCCACTGTATGCTTCATTTACTTGAAAACCAAATCTGCAATGCATGTGAGATTAACACTTTCTAAATCATTCTTGCATTAAAAGAATCTGTTGCCAAGGTTTGTTGTAAGTATTAAGATTGAGAAGATGCTTAGCTATTGTACCTTGTAAAATACTGTGTGGGCTGCAATACCTTCCCCTCTGGTTGCTAGAGAGGCCATGGCCCCTCTGAAAAATTGCAATCACGTGACCACTATGCAGAGCGATCACATGCTCGTGGCATCACTTCATCCAGAAAAGGAAGAAGAGGAAGTCCTCCTCTTCCATCGCCCGGTGTGTTATATCGAGTGCTGCCCTAACGTGATCTCCACTGGAAACAAGAACACAAAGGCCATGCCAGATGCCATGATGTAGTGTGGTTATGGCCTGGGACACCCAAAGGGTTAATGGACGAACATATCAATCATACAATGTCGTCTTGTGCACGAGCTCTCGAGATTGGAAAGATCTCTTCATCAGATGTGATCTCTAAACGTGAGATGGGAGCTTTACTAACATAGCACACGAGGTTCGTCACAGCAAGGGTCTTCCTCTGCGAACAAGGTGTTCGAGGACAACATTCAAGGATGAATACCACAGAGGACAATACACAAGCTTCAGTCTGCTAATCATCTGGACATGTCTTTCACAGATGAAGACCTCTGCTCTGAAGAACCTCATGTGCTATGTATTTAAGGCTCTCGTCTAGTTTACAGATCAAGTCCAATAAAGAGACGCTTGCCGCCTCGAAAGCTCATGCACAAGACCACCTGCGGCCATTGATATGTTGGTCCTTTAAAAAGGAAGCATAACCCACCAAGTATATTACTACTGTTGAGACTATTGAAGTATTTAGAAAAGGACA
Organism: Ascaphus truei; assembly: GCA_036426205.1. Lineage (NCBI taxonomy): Eukaryota > Metazoa > Chordata > Amphibia > Anura > Ascaphidae > Ascaphus > Ascaphus truei. The sequence goes on from CM071588.1 coordinate 834,609, forward strand.
TTATATAGTACTGTATTCCTCCCTTCTTCCAGGTTCTAAACATCGAAGAAGTCGATTTTTTTACTTGAGTGTGAGTCGATGTGAGGCGCTTGTTAATCAGGTTCGTCATTTTGATGGAGATTGTTCTCCAGAAACTCCATAATTGCATCACTGATGTATAAAATGCTACAGGATTTTATATCAAGCTAATTAGTGTGATACTTTGAAACGTTCAAAATGTCTTTATTAGCATGAATTTCATGGAAATAACCTCCAAGCTTCCTACATTCCCCTCACGTTAAACTGTTAATCCATGAATCATTTCAATGAAATTGATATGGATTAACATTCACTGTTTTATTATGCTGAATTGCACAGAGATAATTACGGGCTTCACAGCTGGGAAGCACAAGCCTCCAAAAATCAGGACAATACAGGTATATAAAGGAGGGTATGTTCCGTTTGTATCCGCTGCAGCTAATCAGCACTGACTAATCAGCACAAGACAAATCAAGCACAGCGTTTCTGTACAGGTGCAAACCCAATCGGAAACAGTTACTCGTTACTGTTAGATAACAGACCTTTATTAAAATAACGATGGGACATGAATGTGGAACAGTAACTTCAGTAATCACAGTTTAATTGATTTAAACCCCTGCGATTGCCAGGGGATAGCGCGGGGCCTCTGTAAGTGGCTGCTACCATGTGACGACGTGTCGCCATGACAATGCGACATCACATGACGCGAGAGCATGATGTCATCTCGTGACGTTTCATCGTCCAGGCAACATGTTGCAGCAGGAGGAGATGCCAGCTCCGGAGCCGGTCAGAGGCCCGCCATACTCCTCCTGCACCGAGGCCCGCCATACTCCTCCTGTGTGTAATATATTTCTATACCATTGCCTTTGTCACCGAGTGTGACGACCTCTTCCTCCTCTCTGTCTCTCTCCCAGATAACACATTACTTCTTGGGACAGACCCAGAAAACCTTCCATCCGTCATTTATCTGATTAGGGTCTTTTATCTCCGCTTAACAGCCTTCATTTTGATCAGGCAAACACGTGATGTGTGTGGTGTGGCGTGTGTGGCATGTGTGGCGTGTGATGTATGTGAGTCTTCTGGCTACGATGTGATGCATGTGTGATGCGTATGTGATACGTGTAATGCGTGTGTGATGTGTAATGCGCGTAAGGCTTGATTGAGCCACCTGTGCTGAAGCAGAGATATCCCCAATACTTGACCTGTTAGTGGCCCCGGAGGACTGGCTTTGGCCACCCCAGTAATAAGGGTATCCTAAGGCTGGGCTGCGGAAGCGCTGGGGCTGGCAGGCATGGGGGCGCAGTGCAGAGCACACCCCTGCCCTAGGGGGTAAAGGGCCTAATGAAAAGCTTATCAATGTATTGAAGTTCCTTAGGAAGTTCAGCCGCCCTGACAGTGTGATTTGCATCTGGTACACAGATCAGGATGTTTCTATTTTCTATATGTCCCTTTATTTCCGATAAATATTGTTCTTTACAAGTAACAGTGAAATAACAGACTTTATCTTTTAATACAACAAAGAGCCTGGTCACTAAAGAGATTAGGTAACAATATCACACACTCGCCAACGCCTTTAGTAACTACACTTAATGCCGGGTGTCAGCTAATAAGATGTCATGTGTATGTCACTGAGGCACCTTAAAGGGTCAGTCCCTCCTAGGGGCAAAGTGTACTAATGGCAGTGACAGGGTTAAGGGGTCAGTCCCTCCTAGGGACAAAGTGTACTAATGGCAGTGACAGGGTTAAGGGGTCAGTCCCTCCTAGGGGCAAAGTGTACTAATGGCAGGGACAGGGTTAAGGGGTCACCCCCTCCTAGGGACAAAGTGTACTAATGGCAGTGACAGGGTTAAGGGGTCAGTCCCTCCTAGGGGCAAAGTGTACTAATGGCAGGGACAGGGTTAAGGGGTCACTCCCTCCTAGGGGCAAAGTGTACTAATGGCAGTGACAGGGTTAAGGGGTCAGTTTCTCCTAGGGACAAAGTGTACTAATGGCAGTGAAATGGTTAATGGGCCTTGCTTACCAAAATCTGAAGCCAATAAGTATTTTATAATCATGTTTGAAGTTAATATTTATTTATAACATTTTATACCAGGAAGTAATACATTGAGAGTTTTCACGTATGTCCCGCTCGCTGAGCTGAGACCTGGGAGGGGGTGATATCCTCGGGCTGCTCCCTTCTGTCTGATATCACTGTGTGTTCCACAAGAGTTTGCACAGGCAGAGCCCCCTCTCTCCCCCTCCCCTTATCTGTATTAGTTCTCTAATTAGAACAGGTTGGGACAGAATAAGCCAGCAGCCTAGTAAGTATCACCTCTCTCACGGTTATCCCTGAGACACCTTCCCCCTTGCCCATATTTTGCTCCCCCCCAAGTCTCCCTTTTTGTTATCTGTCGTTCTCCAATAAAGTTTACAGAAGCAAAAAAGAAGGACCCTGTGTGCCTGGGAAGCTCATTACGCCCCAGTGAGCCTGAGACAGAACCATTGAACTCTGGTTCTGGTGAGAGTATACAACAGGACAGGTGCACTTCTGGCATGAAGCCGTGGCTCCGGTGAGAGTATAGAACAGGGCAGGCACACTTCTGGCATGAAGCCGTGGCTCCGGTGAGAGTATAGAACAGGACAGGCGCACTTCTGGCATGAACCCGTGGCTCTGGTGAGAGTATACAACAGGGCAGGCGCACTTCTGGCACGAAGCCGTGGCTCCGGTGAGAGTATAGAACAGGGCAGGCGCACTTCTGGCACGAAGCCGTGGCTCCGGTGAGAGTACAGAACAGGACAGGCGCACTTCTGGCATGAACCCGTGGCTCCGGTGAGAGTATACAACAGGACAGGCGCACTTCTGGCATGAAGCCGTGGCTCCGGTGAGACTATAGAACAGGGCAGGCACACTTCTGGCATGAAGCCGTGGCTCCGGTGAGAGTATAGAACAGGACAGGCGCACTTCTGGCATGAACCCGTCCTCACCGTAGCAATATATTCTAATGTTATTGTTACTGTGCAGTACGCTGCTGTGTTATACGCCAGGGGCGCTCAACTCCCCTCCCCAAGATCCGCCAACAGGTCGGTTTATCAGGATATCCCTGCTTCAGCACAGGTGGCATAATGCTGATTGAGCCACCTGTGCTGAAGCAGGGATATCCTGAAAACCTGACCTGTTGACGGGGTTTTTGGGACTGGAGTTGAGCGCCCCTGTGTATAAGTGAATACTCCGTATAACACCACACAGACGTAACACGCCATCATTAAGCAGCTGAAAATGGGACTGGAATGTGCATCTTCGGATTTGCAATCAGGACCCAGACGTCTCGGAATCGTCCGGTGACGTCAGTCAGGAAAACACAGTCGGATCGGAACATTCCTACTGAGCAGTTAATCCGTTCCAACTTCAGGTGCCAGCGTTTCCAATCCACATTCCATGAAGCGGCAACTTAGTCTCCCCCAGTATCCCTGAGACAGGAAAGATGGACTTATCGTTACTTAAAGCGGCAGTACCGCGCGGCGGGCAAACGCGGCTACTGAAATCATTTACTACAAACGTCATTTGGGTTCTTAGCAGGATTCAAACATCGTTAAAGCAGAATCCCCCCCTTATATTGCCCCCTGAGCACCTCCTGCTCGTTACAGTATTTTTTTTTTTTTTTTAATTTTCAACCTCGGAGGGGGAGGCCATTTTAACCTCCCGGGCACCTAATATTTCAAACAAATCTATCTCCTGAATGAAACATCTGATGTAAAAAATAAAAATAGCATTGGAAAGGCTACAAAAACCTACAAAACCTCCCCCCCTCCTCCTTCAAGAATTTTCTTAGGTCGGTTACATATAGTTTTATCGCAGAGCGTGACGAGTATTTCTCTGTATTTGAAGCAGTATTCCCCCAGAAATGGAGCCCATATGTGGTTCCCTAATCTCTGGGGATCCCCTAATCTCTGGGGATCCCCTGGTTTACAAGATTAGGTACCTGGAAAAGAAAACAAATCGCGAGCAAGGCCGATTGTTGCTTTAAAGAAAAAGGTGCTAAGTACTTATAATTAACTTGTTAGACTTGCTACTGCTATATGTTCACCGCCTTACTCAATATGGGGAAAGTGTGGGTGAGGCGCAGACACCTAAACACTAATATCCGTTCCTGTATAAACAGCTCATCACCCCCCATCTCGCCATACGGAACAGGGGAATCCATAGGAAAAAGTCCCCTTGAAATCCGCTACTTCATGGGATAGAACAACATGGCAGACAGCATCAGATGCAGCACTATTTGTAGTCTGCTGATGTCACTGCCCTCACTTGGGTGGGAGAGCCAATCAACAGGGAGGACGAGACAAGCAAAGGATTCTGGGAGAGGAAATGGCAACTACTGAGTTTCCATCATACAGGGAAAAGCCACAACGTGGAAGTCCTTTGATGTTTACAATTAGCTGCCTCTGTAAGATGGGTTTCGTTCCGAGCGGATTTGAGGCAGAATTGCACCTCCAGGGACCCGCATCCTGAGAATGTTCTTCCAACATCACAATGGCTGGAATGTCTTATTTCCTATCACATGGACACGCCAGAGTCCGGAGAAAGTTCCTGATACAGTCCAAATAAAAATGGCCACCAGGAGTGTCTCTGTATGGACGGTATAAAGAGGGACATGGCCATGGTTCTGGTTTTTTGGTGGCTGCTGGTCATATGGTTACAGCAAATCTTATCTGTGGGACCCCCAGATCAGGAGATATACAAGAATATTCTATATTAAAGGTGCAATCCCCCGTAACTGGAGAGATAACATCGTCACTGCCATTAGTACACTTTGCCTCTCGGAGGGACTGGCCCCTTAACCCTGTCGCTGCCATTAGTACACTTTGCCCCAAGGAGGGACTGACCCCTTAACCCTGTCACTGCCACTAGTACACTTTGCCTCTCGGAGGGACGACCCCTTAACCCTGTCACTGCCATTAGTACACTTTGCCCCAAGGAGGGACTGACCCACTAACCCTGTCACTGCCATTAGTACACTTTGGCCCTTGGAGGAATTGCTGTTTTTAACAACGCAAGCAGAATTATTATCCTTCTTCAGAGGTTCATTCATAGACCCTGATGTTTCTGCGTTATTTGGTGGGGCGGGAGAAAGTACGCCACAAAGTGTAAGCAAAGTCGTAGCTGGGAACAAACAGAGCTGTCTGTGTCTGTCTCTGAGTCAGCTTTCATCTGGCTGGGATTCAAGACTGATTCACAAGTAAAAAGCCAACACTCAAAGTCCCGCATCGAACACATTGTACTACAGAGAAACACGTGTCCCTGAGCTCCGGGGACTGGGCCGGGTTTACTAAGCAGCCTTCCGCAGTAAGACACACACGTTAATGGGCAGTAAGGCGTCTTCCAGCGTTGGAAGGTGTCATACAGCAGAAGACCTCTTCGTTAATATTGACCGGTTCCATCTAGGAACAGAGCAACTTACTACAGTGATATGGGAAATATATGGGACCGACAGCTTTTAAAAAAGAATCCAATATATATGTAGACACACACACACACACGCACACGCACACGCACACACACACGCACACACATGATATCTGTTCTCAGGCTCATGAGTCGGCGAACACTGCGAGGTTCGGCTTCAGGGCGGATTTATTTTGGTTTTGAAAGATTTTTTTAAGCAATAAAATATGTTATTAAATATTAAACTTACTTTCCCATTTACCCGGCAGGAGGCGAGTCTCTGTATAAGGCAGGAGACAGGTCTCTGTATAAGGCAGGAGACAGGTCTCTGTATATAAGGCAGGTCCCTGTATAAGGCAGGAGGCGAGTCTCTGTATAAGGCAGGAGGCGAGTCCCTGTATAAGGCAGGAGGCGGGTCTCTGTATAAGGCAGGAGACAGGTCTCTGTATATAAGGCAGGTCCCTGTATAAAGCAGGAGGCGGATCTCTGTATAAGGCATTGCTGTAGCACAGCACTGAGAATTTGTTCTATCCGGGCGCCTCCTACTCCATTTTTAACGTAGTTTTGGCGTCCGTGTTTCCGCTCTCTTGGAAGATACAAAATGGCCACCATACCGAGGGCCAAAGTAATTTGCAGCGGATGACGCTGCTGCTTCCTAATGAATGGCCGGGAGTTCCCCGGCGCTAAAAATAACGTGATTCAGTTTCGGGGGACCCCCTGGTTTCAATTGTGTAAAAAATCAATACCCATTTTGGGTGTGATTGCTGCTTTAAATCAGCAATCCCCCCCAGATGCCTATATGAAATTAACTGTGTGTTAAAAATCATTACTTTCTTAAATCACCAGTCTCCATTTTAACCTCCCGGACATGCACTATAACGCTTATATCTCCTGAACAGAGCATCAGATTAAAAACACAGTGTTGGGCGTGGTAAGACGAGATCGTTGTGTCACTCTGGTGTGCCTACAATATAACCAAAAATGTATCCCTTGTACCGCGAGACACAGACAAACGTGCCTTTAATGTCCTCGGCCATGAATTCCCTTTCAGGAAAACGCTGAGCAGTTTTCCACCGAACCGGAGAAAACATTTTCGCTCGTCCGGCAAATCCGATTTCAGACATGATGGGAAAAAAACAATAAGATTCTTCTGTCCTCCCACCAGCTTCACCGTTCTTCATGGGACATTGCCACTGATCGGCAATGCGGCTCGGTGAGTTCTTCATGGGACATTGCCACTGATCGGCAATGCGGCTCGGTGAGCTCTTCATCGGACATTGCCACTGATCGGCAATGCGGCTCGGTGAGCTCTTCATGGGACATTGCCACTGATCGGCAATGCGGCTTGGTGAACTCTTCATGGGACATTGCCACTGATCGGCAATGCGGCTCGGTGAGCTCTTCATGGGACATTGCCACCGATC
>CM071588.1:841546-853348 GCA_036426205.1 Ascaphus truei
GCGGCATGCGGATCGGGTGAGCTCAATGGGACTTGACACTGATCGGCAATGCGGCTTGGTGAATGAAATCTTTCATGGGGACATTGACAACTTGATCGCAATGCGGCCGGTGAGCTTCATGTGGACTATTTGCACCGGCTACGGCAATGCGGCTCGGTGACTCGTTCACTGCTGGGACATTGGCCCACTGACGGCTCATATCGCGGTCGGTGAGCTCTTCAGGCCGCTACGAGCGCATGGCGCTTGCCTGGACTTGCCTAGATCGGCAATGCGTCTCGGTGAGCTATTCATGCGGACATGTGGCCACCTGAACGGCAAATGACTGGGCTCGGTGAGCTCTTCATGGGACTGGCCAGACTGACTCGCCAATGCGGATCGGTGAAGCTCTTCATGGGAATTCCCACGATCGCCAAATGCGGTCGCGTAGCTTGGGTATGTGCCTCCTTCAGGGACATTGCTTGAGCCTCAACTTGCCTACGGCGGCATGCGTGCTCGGTGAGGTCTTCTTCATGGGATCTAAACTGGTTGCTGACACCAAGAGCCGGTCGGTGAGCTTCTTCATGGGACATTGCAAACGATCGGCAATGCGGCTCGGTGGATCTCATTCATTGGACATGTGCCACTGTCGGCAAATGCGGCTCGGTGAGCTCTTCTTGGGACATTGCCACCGATCGGCAATGCGGCTCGGTGAGTCTCTCATGGGACAGTGCCACTGATCGGCCACAATGCGGCTCGGGTGAGCTCTAATGGGGACATTGCCACGAGCGCATGCGGCTCGGTGAGCCTTCATGGGGACATTGCCACTTGATCGGGCCAATGCGGCTCGGTGAGCTCTTCATGGGACATTGCAACGATCGGCAATGGTGGCTCGGTGAGATCTTCATGGGACATTGCCATGACTCGGCCAATGCGGCTCGGTGAGCTCTTCATGGGACATTGCCACTGATCGGCATGCGGACTCGGTGAGTCTCAGGGACATGCCACTGATCGGCAATGCGGCTCGGTGAGCTCTTCATGGGAATTGCCCACGATCGGCAAGTGCGGCCGGTGAGCTCTTCATGGGACAGTGCCACTAATACGGCCAATGCGGCTGTAGCTCTTCATGGGACTATATGCCATGCTCTGATCGGCAATGCGGCTCGGTGAGCTCTTCATGGACATTGCCACTGATCGGCAATGCGGCTCGGTGAGCTTTCATGGGACATTGACCACTGATCGGCAATGCGGACTTGGTGGACTCTTCATGGGATCATTGCATCTGCATCGGCAACAATGCGGCTCGGGAGCCTTCATGGGAAATTGCCACCGGTCGGCAATGCGGCTCTGGTGAGCTCTTCAGGGACCATGCCACGGTCGGCATGCGGCTGTGTGAGCTCTCATGGGACATTGCCACCGATCGGCAATGCGCTCGGTGAGCTCTTCATGGGACAATTGCCACCGATCGGGCAATGCGGCTCGGTGAGCTCATTCATGGGACATTGCCACCGATTCGGCAATGCGGCTCGGTGGCTCTTCATGGGACATTGCCACGATCGGCAATGGGCTCGGTGAGCTTTCATGGGAATGCCAATCGGGAAATGCGCTCGGTGAGCTCTCATGGGACATGCCACCGATCGGCAATGCGGCTCGGGGCTCTTCTGAGGACAAGCCATCGATCGGCAATGCGGCGCGGTGAGCTCTTCATGGGACATTGCAATCGACCAAGGCGGCTCGGAATGCGGGCTCGGTGAACTCTTCATGGACATGGCCACTATCGGCAATGCGTCGGTTGAGCGTCTTCAGGGACATTGCCACTGATCGGCCAATGGCTCGGTGAGCCTTCATGGGACATTGCACTGATCGGCCAATGCGGCTTCGGGTGAGCTATTCATGGGACTATTGCACTATTGGATCGGCAATGCGGCTCGGTGAGCTCTCATGGGACATTGCCACCTCTGATGGCATAAGCGGCGTCAGGGAGCTCTTCATGGGACATTGCACTGATCGGCAATGCGGCTCGGTGAGCTCTTATCAATGGGACATTGCCATCCGATCGGCAATGCGGCTCGGGTGAGCTCTTCATGGGACATGCCATTCCGATCGGCAATAGCGGCTCGGTGCAGCCTTCATGGGAAATGCCACCGATCGGAAATGCGGCTCGGTGAGCTCTTCATGGACATTGCCCACTGATCGGAATGCGGTCAGTGAGCCTTCATGGGACATGCCCCGATCGGCTAATGGGCTCGGTGAGTCTTCATGGGACATGTGCCAACTGATCGGCAATGCGGCTCGCCGTGAGGCTCTTATGGGACATTGCCACTGATCGGCAATCTGCGCGTCGGTGAGCTCTTCGGGACATCTGCCATTGATCGGCAAATGCGGCTCGGTGAGCTCTTATGGGACATTGCCATGATCGGCAATGCGGGCTCGGTGGAGTCTTCATGGACACCATTGCGGCAAGGCTCGGACTCGGCCCTGGACATGCCATGACGCATGCGGCTCGTGAGCTTCTTTCTCGCATGTCCTACTACGGTTTGGGGCTACGGTAGCCTCATTGGCATTGCACGACGAAGCATGCATCGGTAGCCTTATCCATCGTGTGGCAACAGTGAAACTTTTGCCAGGAATCAAAGCTCACTTCACTGTCTCATATATACTGTGGTGTTTTAATTTAGACTTAATTCGAAAGACCTACGGCACAATATATATGTTTATTCAGGACCGTCGGCAGCTTTCCCGCGGCCCAGCGTAGTGTCGACCTGGAGCCTGGGTACATGTTTAGTAGTTGAGGGGGGATGGGGTAAAGTGGTTCTTGAGTGGTGGACAGGGGGGCTCTACACGCCCAGTAGGAGGGCCCAATTTCTAGTGTTGGCCGCCCCTAACACTTGGCTGCTCGGGACACTTGTCCAGGCGCTGCCCCAGCTTTTCCCCAGGCGCTCCCAGCCTTCCCAGGCGCTCCCCCAGCCCTTCCGCAGGTGCTCCCCCAGCCCACCCCAGGCGCTTCCCCCTGGCGCCCCCAGCTTCCCCAGGCGCTCCCCCAGCCTTTCCCCAGGCGCTCCCCCAGCCTTTCCCCAGGCGCTCCCCCAGCCTTTCCCCAGGCGCTCCCCCAGCCCTTCCCAGGTGCTCCCCCACCTTTCCCCAGGCCGCTCCCCCAGTCCTCCCCAGCCTTTCCCCAGGCGCTACCCCAGCCTTCCCCAGCGCTTCCCCCAGCCTTTCCCCAGCGCGCCCCCAGCCTTTCCCCAGCGCTCCCCCACCAGCTTTCCCCAGGTTGCTCCCCCAGCCTTCCCCCAGGTGTCTCACCGCCCTGCCCGCTACCCCAGACCTTCCCAAGGCGCTCCCCCAGCCCTTCCCCAGGCGCCTCCCCAGCCTTCCCCAGCGCTCCCCCAGCCTTTCCCGCCACGCCCCACCAAGCCTTTCCCCAGGGTGCTCCCCCAGCCCTTCCCAGACGCACCCCAGCCCTTCCCCAGGTGCTCCCCCAGCCCTTCCCCAGGCTCTCCCCCAGCCCTTCCCCAGGCGCTAACCTAGCAGTCCGGTGTTTATTCTACGTTTCATTGGGGGCTGGAGCCGCTTGTGCTGCTGGGTGACCGCTGGATGGAGCCGCTTGTGCTGCTGGGTGACCGCTGGATGAGCCGCTTGTGCTGCTGGGTGACTGCTGGATGAGCCGCTTGTGCTGCTGGGTGACCGCTGGACGAGCCGCTTGTGCTGCTGGGTGACCGCTGGATGGAGCCGCTTGTGCTGCTGGGTGACCGCTGGACAGAGCCGCTTGTGCTGCTGGGTGACCGCTGGATGGCAGTCCGCTTGTGTGCGTGGGTGACCGCTGACAGAGCCGCTTGTTGTGCTGGGTGACGCTGGATGGAGACGCTTGTGCTGCTGGTGACCGCTGGACGAAGGGCCAGCTCGCTGGTGCTGCTGGGTGACCGCTGGCATGGGCTGCTGTGAGTGTGACCGCTGGACAGAGCCGACTTGTGCTGCTGGTGACCGTGGTACGATAGCCGTTTGTGCTGCTGGGTGACCCCTGGACGGAGCCACTTGTGCTGCTGCTGAGTGACTGCTGGATGGATCCACTTGGCTGCTGGGTATCCGCTGGATGGACCACTTGTGCTGTGGGTGACAGACTGGATAGAGCGCTGTGTGGGACTGCGTGGTGGGTGACCGCGGAGGAGCCGCTTGTGCTGCTGGGTGAACGCTGGGACAGAGCCGTTGCTGTGGGTGAGCTGGATCGGAGCCGCTTGTGTGCTGTTGACGGATGGACAGTGACGGCAGCTTTCTTATTGTTTAACTCTACGAGCGCTGGTGCTTGCCTCCTCTTTAAGACGTCACACATTACTCACTACTAGCCCGCTATTCTACTCCTATTGACCGCTGAATCGGAGCCGCTGGGTGACCGCTGAACAGAGCCGCTTGTGCTGCTGGGTGAACGCTGGACGGAGCCGCTGGGTGAACGCTGGACAGAGCCGCTTGTGCTGTTGGGTGACCGCTGGACAGAGACGCTTGTGCTGCTGGGTGACCGCTGGACGGAGCCGCTTGTGCTGCTGGGTGACCGCTGAACGGAGCCGCTGGGTGACCGCTGGACAGAGCCGCTTGTGCTGCTGGGTGACCGCTGGATGGAGCCGCTGGGTGACCGCTGGACGGAGCCGCTTGTGCTGCTGGGTGACCGCTGAACGGAGCCGCTGGGTGAACGCTGGACGGAGCCGCTGGGTGACCGCTGGACGGAGCCGCTTGTGCTGCTGGGTGACCGCTAGTTCAGTCTTTTAAGCATCAGCAAAGAACCCAAAAGGTAAAAATATATGTTGTGGACTTCAGCCTTTTAAGAAAGGGAAAACTGGAGGGTTGGGGCTCCCCAGAATTGTACTATCTAATTCTAGGGTTCCTTAACAAAAAAAAAGTTGAAAACCACTGATCTAAGCTCATGACTGCCACATTTCACAGCTTTTTCAGCACAGCGTGGGTTAAAGTGCCTAGCCAGTAACCTACTCACAGACCGCTGTTTCAACCTTTTGGGTCGCAGTGTAAGGTTTGTTACTGGCTTTGCAATGTGACGCTGGGAGATGTTTCATACACACATTAAAGAAGTTATGGTGGGTAACAAAGTGACAATAACTCTGGACTGTATAGCATACAGCAAATAAAAATACATCACTTGTAACAGACAATTCAATAAGTCACCACAAGAGGGAGACATCTGAGGATCCGAAGCCTTTATTACACACATGTAAATTACCAGCATACTGTATTCAGATACGTGTCCTGGCTTATAAAGCGGAGACATCATTCTAACATAATCACCAGGCACAGACATTCTCTATGTCAGGGACGCTCAACTCCAGTCCTGAGAGCCCTCACCAGGTCAGGTAGGAAGGACATCGCGGTTTCAGCACAGGTGGCCCAATCAGTGGCTCAGCCATTATGATGGAACTACATGCGCCAAAGCCTGAACATCCTTAATACCTGACCTGTTGACAGGGCGGGCTTTACCATCGGTAGAGCCCAACACGACATGCCGGAAGCGGGGCCCCTCCTCCTGCAGCGTCACGACAGAACGTGACGCCGTGTTGTCATGGCAATGCAACTCCGCAGAAGGAAGGTCGCTCCGCAAAAGGGAAGTTCCTTTTACAGCAGCAATGCTCCCTAAAATGCCCTTGGGGCTATATTTAATTGTGGGTAATGTATATATATATATATATATATATATATATATATATATATATATATATATATATATACACATATACACACACATAGATATAATATCCAAATGTTGCTAGATATTAATCCATCCACAGAACCCTGTTTTTAGGACTTAGTATCTCAGGAATGTAAATCGTCTTGAATATCTTTAAAACATCTCTCCAAAGAGTAAGACCAACAGTTTCAGAAAGTGTTGTTGTAACATAGCAATTTGTTTTGTAAATGCATTTTTATTTTAGGTTTAACATTTTTATTGAAGTACTTTTATTATGTGCTGCTCTGGCTTAGGAAATAGAATGGTGAGCAGCTGCAATTCGTTCACCTTTAGTCCCGACAACCGCTAAATACATCCAGATCCCCTGCGCCTGGCGAGCTGTGATAATCGTGCTGACAGGACTGTCCGTGCGATTTGCAGAGGTGGAACGTAGCTAATTAGCTAGATTCAAATAACGGATAAGAGTCCCAATGTAAAATCCCAGGACACTTCCGAGTGTAGAAATCCCGGGAAATGGCTTTTATCAGAATACAAGCTAATTTTAGCATGGCCCTACAGTCGGTGAGAGCGTCTCTCCTCCTTTCTCATCCTCCGAGTAAAAACAATATACTTTGACAATGTTTAAGTAACAAATTGATCCCATATCTTGTTGGCATCTTCAATCTGATGTGTAATTGAATGAAGTCTGTTTCCTAGTGTAGTATGATCTATTTCTGAAATACTGGAAACGTGGGCAGGTAAATGGCAGATGAGGTTTAATACAGATAAATGTAAGGTTATGCATTTGGGATGCAAGAATAAAAAGGCGACTTACAAATTAAATGGAGCTATATTGGGGGAATCCTTGATGGAGAAGGATTTAGGAGTGCTTGTAGACAGCAGGCTTAGCAATAGTGCCCAATGTCATGCAGTAGCTGCAAAGGCAAACAAGATCTTATCTTGCATCAAACGGGCAATGGATGGAAGGGAAGTAAACATAATTATGCCCCTTTACAAAGCATTAGTAAGACCACACCTTGAATATGGAGTACAATTTTGGGCACCAATCCTAAGAAAAGACATTATGGAACTAGAGAGAGTGCAGAGAAGAGCCACCAAATTAATAAAGGGGATGGACATTCTAATTTACGAGGGGAGGCTAGCTAGATTAGATTTATTTACATTAGAAAAGAGGTGTCTAAGAGGGGATATGATAACTATATACAAATATATTCAGGGACAATACAAGGAGCTTTCAAAAGAACTATTCATCCCACGGGCAGTACAAAGGACTCGGGGCCATCCCTTAAGGTTGGAGGAAAGGACATTTCACCAGCAACAAAGGAAAGGGTTCTTTACAGTAAGGGCAGTTAAAATGTGTAATTCATTACCCATGGAGACTGTGATGGCAGATACAATAGATTTGTTCAAAAAAAAGGTTGGACATCTTTTTAGATAGGAAAGGTATACAGGGATATACCAAATAAGTATATATGGGAAGGATGTTGATCCAGGGATTAATCCGATTGCCAATTCTTGGAGTCAGGAAGGAATTAATTTTTCCCCTTAATGGGGTTTTTTGTTTGCCTTCCTCTGGATCAATAAGTAAGTATAGATATAGGATAAAGTATCTGTTGTCTAAATTTAGCATAGGTTGAACTTGATGAACGGAAGTCTTTTTTCAACCTCATCTACTATGTAACTATGTAACTATATGTAACTATGTAACTATGTAACTATGTAAATATGGGGTTCGTTATACCTAAAGGTGCGTGTGCGCTGATGCAGCTGTGTTAAAAACAATAACTGTTTTTAATACGCAAAATGTATTACAGTACATGTATTTCTACGCTTGTACATTTTGGTACATGCTGCGTTACTATTCAGCGCTAAAACAAGATTTACGCAGCCAACCAGTTAGTAGGATACTACTCCTCACCGCGGCATTCTCCTCACCGCGGCATTCTCCTCACCGCGGCATTCTCCTCACCGCGGCATTCTCCTCACCGCGGCATTCTCTGTGCTGGAATAATGCGGTCAGACCCCTTTTATAGCCCTAAGTTACTAGGAATGCGCAGGTCTTACCCGGGGGAGACAAAATGGCCACCAGGTTAAATCATACTCCAGCGACCAATCGAATGCTGACAGTGGCCTTCTGACGGTACAAAAAATACCTATCTCCAGTTCCAGGGGGTTATCAGAGGTCAAGAATCCATTAATCCAGCGGACACTTCGCCCCCATTCAGGTAACATTAACAAAAGAAACAGATTTTTTACAGCACTCTATTGGCTGCCAGAGTGAGGCTGACACCGGCGGCCATATTGTTTTTCCTAGACAAGAATTCTCATAAGGGCATCTCTAATTTAGGGGTCTCGTCAACTGTAATATCCCTGTGGCTCAGTGCTACAGGTCAACTCCAGGTGACCCATTTTATCAAATTAAGTAAATATATAGCGATATAAATATATATTGTGACAGTCACAGACTATCTATGTTAGAGAGAGCATGCAGTATGCATGGGCTCCAGCAATCAGGAGGTTAAACTCCAAGCCAGACAAGCAGCTAGTGTTTCTCAGGTAACTGCTGATTGCAGGGGCTTTACACAGCAGCCCGAGAGACCCGAGCCTTACCCCAACATGCAAGGACGCCGGGTGGAACAGTTCCCAGGCCTGCTGGACGCAGGGCCTGTTGTTTGGACCAGGGGTGCGCAAACTGTGGGCGTGCCCCCCCTGGGAGGGTTGCAAGATTCTCTGCGGGGGGCACGGGGCTTACAGAGGCCCAGGGCGCTTTCTGAAGGCCCTTAAAAGGCCTGTGGAGAAGCGTCACAATGGCAATGCCAATGACGCCACGGGTCATGTGTCGCAACATGATGTCATGACCCTATAACGCCGGAGCCAGGGGGGGGGGCGGAGAGGGGGACAGCTGGCAGGGGGGCGAAGGGGAAATAGATTGTACTCCCCTGGTTTGGACCAAACTTGCAGCCTGAGAGGGGCTCAGAGAGATTTCGGGTGTTGTCGCTTACAGAGGTAAAAGGGCTAAGAATCGTTACAGAGCTTTGTTCTCCAATCTGTAGTTATGGAACTGACAGGTGTGTTAGTTAGTGCTCCAGAGGGAGCTGGCTGTTTAGTTTTTGTTCATGTCCTCTTTTGTGCCCTTTTGTTAATAAACCTGATAAGCGAGGCCTACGTTTCCTGCCTTAATGTGAGAGAAAAGACCATGCAATGTGGCCGAGCTGTCATAATATGTTACAAAGAGCAGTAAGGATTACTGCATTAAAGGAGGATTTAAAGATACTTATACTATGTATTTGATTGGTTTAAAAAATAAAATAAATGCTTAACCCATTAAACTGCCTTTAGTACACATTGCCCCTAGAAGGGACTGACCCCTTAACCATGTCACTGCCATTAGTACGCTTTGCCGCTAGGAGGGACTGACCCCTTAACCCTGTCACTGCCATTAGTACACGTTGCCCCTTGAAGGGACTGACCCCTTAACCATGTCACTGCCATTAGTACGCTTTGCCGCTAGGAGGGACTGACCCCTTAACCCTTTCACTGCCATTAGTACACGTTGCCCCTAGGAGAGACTGACCCCTTAACCCTGTCACTGCCATTAGTACACGTTGCCCCTAGGAGGGACTGACCCCTAACCCTGTCACTGCCACTAGTACACGTTGCCCCTAGAAGGGACTAACCCCTTAACCATGTCACTGCCATTATGTACACTTTGCCTCTAGGAGGGTTGGGCCCCTTAACCCCGTCACTGCCATTAGTACGCTTTGCCGCTAGGAGGGACTGACCCCTTAACCCGGTCACTGCCATTAGTACACTTTGCCCCTAGAAGGGACTGACCCCTTAACCCGGTCACTGCCATTAGTATGCTTTGCCGCTAGGAGGGACTGACCCCTTAACCCTGTCACTGCCATTAGTACACGTTGCCCCTAGGAGGGACTGACCCCTAACCCTGTCACTGCCACAAGTACACGTTGCCCCTAGAAGGGACTGACCCCTTAACCATGTCACTGCCATTAGTACACTTTGCCTCTAGGAGGGTTGGGCCCCTTAACCCCGTCACTGCCATTAGTACGCTTTGCTGCTAGGAGGGACTGACCCCTTAACCCGGTCACTGCCATTAGTACACTTTGCCCCTAGAAGGGACTGACCCCTTAACCCGGTCACTGCCATTAGTATGCTTTGCCCCTAGAAGGGACTGACCCCTTAACCCGGTCACTGCCATTAGTATGCTTTGCCGCTAGGAGGGACTGACCCCTTAACCCTGTCACTGCCATTAGTACACGTTGCCGCTAGGAGGGACTGACCCCTCAGTAAGAGATTGTTACGCGTCTCTGCAGCCCCGTGTTGTAAAGTCTATAAGAAACACACAAAGAACACATATGGAGCCGGAGTTCATACATTTAGAGAAAGTCATGGCAGATCTTCAACATGGAATACGAGACACTTTGAACAAAAGGGAACGCAGCCGCAATCATTCAGCAATGTATTGTCACAGAAGTATAATACCGGCACCGGCACATTGGCAGATAACAAAGACTGCGGTTTACTGAAGCGACAAGAGAAATCTCACATTACTCCGTTATCAATACAATAATGGAAAGACATGAGTTCTTGCCCCAAACAGCTTGCAATCTGTTGCGTTCTTCAGGATGACTGCCCCCTACCAACAGCTGGTGGGAGAGGCCGCCCCCGCGGACAACTGCGCAGAACAGGAAAAACCGCAGCAGATACTTCACTCAATCTGAGTGTATTGCTCCAAATCCATCCAACCAACTCTTTGAGTGCCAGAGTACCACAGCCCTCCGGTAATTGCGATCATGTGACCGCTCCACGGAGCTATGACGTGATCACGACATCGCTGACAAGGTGCGCGGAAAACGTCCAACGGAGATGAACACAATCTCCCCTAACAGATGGGTAGAAAGCTCATGACGTGGTGAGTAGATCATGCGACCTTTGGAATGCTCCTCTCAGCGCTGAAAGTCATGAACACCGATAAGAGATATTATTTTCACGGAAGTAATTATAGAAGTCGGTTCGAGGCCTCTTTACATGCATTATTATGGGGGGAAACTAGTGGAATTTAACTCTTACAGTTGCTAATCTATAATGGACACCACACTCAGGGCCACCAACAGGGTGGGTCTGCCGGGGTTGGCATCCCGGGCACGGTGAGTCAGGGAGCCCAGCCGGCACTGCAAGTTGGGCCCGACCTCTGGTCAGGCCCGTCTGCCGGTTCTCTTGCGGCCGGGTCCCGGCTCTCTCTTAGCATGACTCTATCCCTTTGTCCCACACCAACGGGCCTCTCTCAAGTCAGCGCGCCGGAAGCGCTCTGATGTCAGCGCTCTCTGCTTCCGGTGCGCGACAGAATGAGAGGGAGGCCTGTCGGCAGCTCGGCGTGGGACTAAGATATTCAACATTAGATCTAATAGACTCAAATACGGCACCTGAATCCCAAGCGGTCCTTTTGTTCTAACACAGTTTAGTGCAAAACAGTTTGAGTCAGGAACATTTGCATATGGTTCCTTACATAGACACACAGTGGGTGATGGCGATGGGCCAGTTAAGGGCGATGCCGAGGGGCCGTATAACGGGCGATGCCGTGGGGCCAGTATAAAGTGTGATCGCCGATTGGGGCCAGAGTAGAACGGATGATGGCAGATGGGGGCCAGTATAACGGGTGATCGGCAATGGGCAGTTATACGTGGTGATGGCAGATGGGCCAGTATAAAGGACAGGAAGATTGGGGCCAGTATAACGGGTGATGGCAGATGGGGCCAGTATAACGGATGATGGCAGATGGGGCCAGTATAACGGGTGATGGCAGATGGGGCCAGTAGAACGGGTGATGGCAGATGGGGCCAGTACAACGGGCGATGGCAGATGGGGCCAGTATAACGGGTGATGGCAGATGGGGCCAGTATAACGGGTGATGGCAGATGGGGCCAGTATAACGGGTGATGGCCGATGGGGCCAGTATAAAGGGCGATGGCAGGTGGGGCCAGTATAACAGGCGGTGGCAGTATAACGGGCGATGGCAGATGGGGCCAGAATAACGGATGATGGCCGATGGGGCCAGTATAACGGGTGAAGGCAGATGGGGCCAGTATAACGGATGATGGCAGATGGGGCCAGTATAACGG
>CM071588.1:853481-921705 GCA_036426205.1 Ascaphus truei
TATAACGGGAGATGGCAGACGGGGCCAGTATAACGGGAGATGGCAGATGGGGCCAGTATAACGGGCGATGGCAGACGGGGCCAGTATAACGGGAGATGGCAGACGGGGCCAGTATAACGGGTGATGGCCGATGGGGCCAGTATAACGGGTGATGGCAGACAGGGCCAGTATGACGGGTGATGGCCGAGGGGGCCAGTATAAATGGACCCTCATTGGTAGAGCGAGGGAATGTCCAATGCAGACTTCCGAAAAGCCTGCGATCCCAGAAGAATGCACGCCATTGGATGGTCTGCAGGTCACATGATCAGAGAGGGTGTTTTGCTTACTTGCGTACGCAGTTTTCCACGCTGGCTGCCACTCCCACATGCTATTATGTGGACATCCTTTCCCTGGAACAAATGAGGTTTGCGGATCTTGGACTCCTGCAAACCCCGTGTTTTGAGCATGAGACGGAAAAATAGAACGGGTCCCCTTTTAACCATTAACCCTTTCATTGGCAAAGAAGCCTGTTTTGCAAATAGATTAAACTGTTGTGAAGATTGGATTACCGCGTGCCGTCTCTTTGCATGAATTTAGAGTGCTGGTTTGCGAGGTTACTTGACACAATTTCAGAATACGACGCGGTCTTTTCATCGATAGTAGTAATGTTTTCCCCTGACCCTGTTCATAGTTATTCCCTGGCTACGTACATAGATTTTTCAGCGACTGCTGCAGACGAGATTACAATCTCATTTGGTGCAGGGAGATAAAGCGAAAATTGATGCTGGGATATAACCTGGGTTCACCTACTTCAAAGGCTGTGAGTGAGATTGCCTACAAGCTGCCTCTTCAGCCTTAAATAAAACCGACAATGTCAGAGATGGAGTTAGTATCCGTACCCAAGAGGTCACCATCAGCTATAAGAAATGGGATTAATAACTATATGTCTCTGCCCTGCGGAATTACATAAATACGGCAGGATCCAGGGCTAACCCTCGCTGCAGTGACAAAGCTGCTGCCATTTGTAAGTTAATACAATAACTATTCTCCCGTTAGCTTTATGCCGGTGTTCCCTCCCTGGTAACCTGGCACAGAGATGCAGGAACACCACATTGTGTCTGCGATGAAGTTTTCCGTTGGCAGCCGGCAATAAGAATGTCTCTAAAGCAACACATACCTGAGGGTCACTTTCCGCAGGACACCACATTCCAAGCGCCTTAAAGTGGCACGGCCACTTATCCAGGCTAAAAGGTCAGCGAACTTCAGCGTACTTCAAGGTGCAATGTAAGCAGGCGGAAAGCAACATGTCCATCAAGTATTTTCTTTACCTTTGTCGCACGCTCATCAGAGCCAATAAAGATGAGGGAAGGGAGAGAGGGGACTCTGCCTGTGCAAACTCTTGTTGAACACACAGAGAGCAGCCAGAGGGAATCGGCCCCCTCCCTGGTCTCAACTCAGCGTGTTTACATAATACCTTTAAAACAATTATTTAAAAATACTTATAGGTATCAAATTTGGGTAAAACAAGAATCACCCAGATATAACCCCTTAACCCTGTCACTGCCATTACTACACTTTGCCCCTAGGAGGGACTGACCCCTTAACCCTGTCACTGCCATTACTACGCTTTGCCCCTAGGAGGGACTGACCCCTTAGAAGCAATTTTGTCATTTTGGTCCTGATGAAGTTGTGATTCGGACAACGAAACGTTGACACAATACAAGAAATGATATATTATATTATTATTATGATATATAAGACGGGAGCCCAGCCTTTCCTCGTCCCTTTACAAGTAACACCATTTGCCACTGTTCCCGTTTAATAAAAGAAAAGATGGAAAAATCGATCGTCACAGTCGTGGAACCGTGGCAACACAAACAGCAAGCCCTCTTAATGTTAAGGATGGCTGTGTTTATCACCAAGAATAATGTACAGTTGCAATTTGCTGTCCCAGAATCCCCTGCTGGTCTCACTGTCACCGTGTATTGGCTCTACCTCCCAGGTGAGAGCAGTGATTGAATGCTTCATCTGATACTATCAGCCATCTTGTTCTGTCCCACACACAGCTCGCCCCCTACTTCTGAAGTTTACAAAGAACCTATAGAAACGCCGCGCTTTGCCCCTTTGAAATGTAAGGAAAATATTTTATTTTAGAGTAGAAGGGATTGCACCTTTAAAAATTGTTCTACATTTTTGTATTAAAAAATACATAATCCATTTATTGCCTCATCCCATCGTATATATAAGTAGAATAGAGGAAATTGGAGGAGCACTACTATAAGTATCAAAAAGTAGGAAAAAGAAGGCGCGTATCCTATAAAAAATTATTTATTGGTCATGGATAAAAAAGGGGGCACAGGAGAACCCTACCAACGTTTCACGCTTCACAGAGCGCTTTCTCAAGGTATCGTATATATAAGGAATAGTCATTAAAGGGAGTACACTCTTTGGGGTCTTTAAGAAGACCATCACATCAAGCATGAATACAAAAAAACAAGATACAAAGCAACTCGGTGAAGGATTAGGAAAGTTCTCTGACACGTAATCATTTGAACCTTAGAATGATATAAAATAATGCGGCCTGTGCAGTCCCTTTTATCATTCATTTTCTTGATAATACCTTATCTAAAAGCTGAAGAGACCATCAGGGACTCGCGCCCTCCCCCCCCACCCCCATCAGGGACTTCTCCTCCACCCCCCCATCAAGGACTTCCCCCATCCCCCCCCATCATCAGGGACTTCCCTCATGCTCCCCCCCCCCCCCCAAATCAGGGGACTTCCTTCCACTCCTCCCCCCTAACATTCCCCCATCAGGAACTCTCTCATCCCCCCCTCCCCATCAGGGGCTTCCCCCCTATCCCCTTCATCCCCTGAATCAGGAACTCCCTCACCCTCCCCCCCCATCAGGGACTCGCATTCCCCCATCCATCAGAGACTTCTGCTCCAAACCCCCCATCCCCGACTTCCCCCATCCTGGTCTCCTACATCCCCCCAAAATCAGGGACTCCCCCATCAGGGACTCTCTCATCCCCACTATCAGGACTTCCCCTCAACCCCCCCAATCCCCGACATCCCCCATCAGGGACTCACCCTTTCCCCATCAGGGACTCGGGACTCCCCCTCTCACTGATAAAAACAAACAATTTATTCATAAAAAATATTTTGTTTTGCTCCAGAACCCCAGATTCTGGCTGCTTTTGATCATTGGATTTTGAAATGTCCGAATTAGTGGTTTTTGCAAAAGAAAACCGCAACATGGAGGATTTCCGTCTCCGGCGCTTCGTACTGTATTGGGGGTGCAGGGGTGATAGTTTGTAACAGCAAAAACCTTCAAATATCTCAGGAACTCAGAGGGTCTTTGGAGATCAGAGAACTCGGGATCAAGAAGAAGATTACCGCTTCAGAAAGAGGGAAATAAATGAGATTGTAATAAAAAGGCTGCGGAGTTAGAAATAACACAAGAAAGGAAAAACAGGAAGAGAAGAGACCGAGCTGGAGATTTTCGGGGGGAGAATGAGATTTGCTTTAAGGCACAAAGATGTGAAATTGCTTTATTCAGGGTTCTGGGGGTGATTAAAGGATCTAACGGGGAACGTGTAACATCTGGGTGAGTTATGTCTTTTTTTATCAATAAGTATTTCTAAATAATTTATTACATTTAGGGGGTAATTCAATAGCTCTTATAATGGACATTTCTGACCGATAACGGTCCGGGTGGCCACTGCGTTCTATATTAAATGACCCCCTGTGCTTCCCCCATCAAAGCGCCACAGGGGTATAAAATGTTAACGTCGATTCTGACCACAACCTCGGACGCTCTTGTAATAATGGGATAACTCTATAAAAAGGAAGATAATTTACAAAGTATCCTGGCCTTCTACCTTGAAGAGCTTGAGCCCCACAATAGCCACTCACTGCCCATCCCAATGGTCCGCACGTAAGAAGTCTTCGTCCGCCTTCTTAGTCCTTCTTGGGGCTCTTAAAGTCTTAAAAGAAGCAATTGGTACTGGCCAAGATATTACCCCTATTATCTAGGGGGGAAGGGGAAGAAGGGGTGAGAAAAGAGCGGGGGGGGGGGGGGGGAGGGTAGGGGGGGGGGGGGCATATTTCCTCCCGGACAGAAAATTATCTTCTCTGTTGTGCTCGATCTGCGGTGACCAGCTCTGAAACATTGACGTGGCACTTCTCTATTAGTGACACTTTGGCCATGTTTGTTGTTCGGGAACTGGGAGCCTTGGGTGGCGCAGGGCCACAGATCAGCTCCCGGGGTCCTCCCTGTGCAGGTAAGCTTTAAAAAAAATAATGGGTCGGGTGGGGGGTTGCTGCTTTAACCTTTTGTAAGGGTTCCAGTCCAGGATTTGGTTGGAATCCGCCCTCACCTGGCTGCTGTGGACATTCTGATTACTGGCAGCCTGCTATATTGGCTGTACCTGTTCAAGGGCTTAAATAGCAGCCAGTGACTTCCAACCCCTGCCTGAGCATTGTATGTGTTCCTGGCCACCCTGGGGTCTAGTTGCTGAGCCTTCCTTGTTTGTGAGCCTTCCCTGTTGCTGTGCCTAGCCTGTTGCTGAGCCTTGCTTGTTTGTGAGCCACTGTGGCTTCCCTGTTCCGGAGGCTAGCCTGTTCATTTGGTATCCCTATTGCTGACCCTGGACCGTGACCCCTGACCTCGCTGCCTGCCCTGACCCTTTGCCTGGACTTTGCATCACTGCCGCCAGTCCTGACCTCCTTCCTGCTTACCGACTACGGATAGTCTTACAGGACTCTGTCCCTGGGCTCTGGTCAGTTCATTTGATCCCTACCTCGGCCCTGTGGGTCCGATTCCTGATCGGAGACGAGCAGCGTAACACCTTTTCAGTGCTGGAGGTCAGGCAGCACCAGAGTGATACCGGACGTCCGGCATTTGCGGTCACTTCTGCACTGATCGGCTGACGGAAATGAATGACACTCCCTTTCTGTTTTTGATCGGGCATTCCCCCAGGCCCTATAATCCGTTAGTACGGCACCTGGCATGCCAAGTAATTCATAAGGGCACAGAGAAGGTATCCCCTATACCAGGACTGGCCCACTCCAGTCCTCATGGGCCACTAAGAGGTAAGGTTTTCAGGATATCCCTGCTTCAGCACTGGTGGCTCAATCAGTGGCTCAGTCAGAATGACTGCACCCCGTGTGCTGAGGCAGGGATAGCCTGAAAACCTGACCCGTTGGTGGCCCTTGAGAACGGAGTTGGCTTCCCCTACCCTATAGGATTATTACATGAATATATTGTATCTGTTATAGTTTATACCAGGTCATTAACCTTCACACATATTTGGTTGGATGCTGCTTAGATGCCAATGAAACACCTGAAATGAAACAGAACTTGACCATAATAATGAAATAATGAGACTTGTCTCCGTGTGACGAGGTAATACTTAATGAGTGATTATATTCAGTGATGTGTGGGCTGTGCAGCGCACTTACCGTTGGTGCAGGTGTTTACATAGTACCGGCGGCCCTGCGGAGACATGTAGCACTGCCAGCCCTGTGGGAGGGAGCTCTGTGATGGGTCCTCGATTCTGTGAGGATTCATCATGCTGGCTTTCTACAACGAGAAGAAAAATGCAGGGAAATCAGACCTTTTTACAACGGAACAAGAACAGCTGTAGAAAAGTAAAAACAATCCAGATTTACCAAATGGTGCTAAGGCTTCGTTCACCTTAAAGGAGAAGTTCCTCCTATTCATTTTGTTTTACAGGGTGGGAACTGGGCGATACTTTGGAGCCAAGCGCTGCTATTTGTCAGCTCCGGGAACACCATGAAACTTACCGGTGAAGTTACTGGGTTTAAATTTCCCTCAGGGAAAACAAAGGACTGCCCAAGCTTGGCCCAAGAGAAAGCTGCAACATCATTGCTTGTGGCTTCCTATTGACAGGCAATTTATTTACCCCTTTTAAAACCCAGTAGTTCCCCTATGTTCTAATGGGGACGGCATCTTTAACCCCTTCCCCACAATGCATTGCAGACGCCTCCATTATTGGCGCCAGCCTAGTTCCGTGTCATCATGAAACTGGAGTCCAGTTCTGATGTTTCCAAGTGACCATACAGCAGGGTGGCCAACTCCCGGCCAGGTATTAGGGAAATCCCTGCTTCAGCACAGGTGGCTCAATCAGTGACTCGGTCTTTGACTGAGCCATCTGTGCTGAACCAGGGATATCCTTAAAACCTGACCTGTTGGTTTGCCTTTAGGATTGGGCCTGGCCACTCTTTGCCATAGAGGTTCAGGACGTACCGAAATGCATTGGAATTAGAGTTAGAACAAAGACCCATATGTTCTAAACCTTAGCATGTCTTACCTCCCGCTCATGTGATTGAGAGTTAGGGTGTGCTGCTTGTAGCAAATCTTTAAGATGAGCCAAGCTGGTGATACCGCGCCTCTGCCAGCAAATGCATTTATATGGATCAGATTATGTGCCACGCCACAATTTACTTTTATAAATCACACATACTGTGCGTTTATTTAATCAGCTATTCGTTTATATATGAATCCCAGGAGGAATTTGTTGTTTGGTAGTCTAAAAAACGTTAGTTTTGACTCAACAGGATAAAACCGTCAGAAGGATGAAAGAAATATCACTGACGCGTATTAAATAAAAGGGCGCAGTGCCAGAGACAATATGTGTAGGCCTGGCCCACACATGCAAGTCCTGCTCTTTTCTAGAACATTTCAGTGGTAACAATTGTTTGCACTATTAATTCAGCGCTCAGCGACATCTGTTCAGTCCTCACAAAACATATTTTAAAGTGATAAATATAGTGGACAGAATGTATCATGGTTTGCCAACTGGTCTGGTTTTGAAGTGTCACTTACTGATTCCAACTGTTTCTCCGCTGCTGATGGAGATGTTGCTACCGATTTATTGAATGGTTACAGTGGCGTAAATACCATTTTTGAACTCCCAGCAAAAAACATTTTTATGGCCCCCTCTGTCATGCTCTTCCCCCCTCCTCTCTAACTCTCCCCTCTCCTGCACTTAACTCCCCCCCCCCGTTTATTCCCCCCCGTTTATTCCCTTCTTCTCTCTAACTCAGCCACCTCTCTAATGCTCACACTGAATCCCCCGCTCTTTCACTTCCTTGTGGCAATGTGGGACGGGGGAGAGGTCTCATGTCCTGCATCGGTGGGAGGCTGGGGCCATGCGGGTAAATGCAGAAGATGGGCCCAATTTGTGGGTGGGCCCAGGACACGAGAACACCGGCATTCATAAAACCATGAACAATCTCCCAGGCAAACCCATCATATCTTACAGGACACACTTTTACAACCATTGTCACAATTTGTTGATTTCCACCTTCAACCTGTAGTCCAAAATACAGCTGAACCCCATTATAACGTGGTGCTCGGGGTCCAACCGATACAACCGCGTTATAACCGGGATCATGGGGAAAAAATAGCCGCCGCGATCAGGGGACCCAACGGCACCCCCACGTAGGGTGCTGGGGATCCGACTCCATGGGTCAGCCATTGCGCAGGGGGTGGTGTGTGTTTCTGTCTGTCTCCGTGTGTCGTAGCAATAAAGCATTGAATAGTAGAGAGAAGAAAAAAAATGACCACCGTGATCAGGGAACCCGGCGACACCACCATGCAGGGGAGGAGGGGGCCAAATGAAACCACAGGTAGGTTTGTGTGTTACACACACACACATTTGGAAAGTCCCAATGACATTCTTGGGGTTTTATCATTCATAGCATTATGTAACAGAGTACTAATACTCAATGGGAAACTGAACATGCAGCTCTAAGGGGAAGGCTCCTCTACGATCCTCTGAAATTGCAATATTTCTGTTTAAAAAACAATAATACTATTGGTAGGTAAAGCTATAGGGTACTACATGTGCCCAGTCTATGCTAATCACTGTATGTATTCCCTTACACATATTCTGGACAAGTTCTAAGAACGGATTCTTCAATACACCAGATACATTAATATTGTGCTTTTAATTTGGATGGTCTAAACCCAACAGATGATCCTCACAATTAACTGAATAAGCTTTGAATTACCAGAAGGATAGTATACATTTTCTGGATGTGATGGTCTTTAGAATCCCTCAGGTCCAGGAACTACCCTTTGCCACAAATTCACTGACCGCAATACCCTCTTACATGCGTCTAGTTTCCATCGTCCCTCCCGTAAGAGACATTTTCACAAATTCTCAGGGTGCTTGGAATCAGTGAACCCCAGCTCTAGTCAGGGTGCTTGGAATCGGTGAACCCCAGCTCTAGAGCAGTTAGAGAAGTCATTGGGATGAGGTTTATTTAAAGGAGCTATAACCCAAGAGGTGGCATTGCACGGCATCAATGACTTTGAATCCATTCCAGCTTCAGGTATACATTTACCCAAGACACTACAAAACAAACCACCGCTGTGCTATCACTGTGGCAGCAACCTAAGGGACTTACTTGTACAGAATGATCCAGTGTTGTGTTATCAGACTACACAGGCATGGTTACCTGCCACAAAGCTTGGATGTTAGAGAGCTCAGAATGTCCCAGCTGGAGTTTTACCTGCAAGGATTACCCATCACTGACAGTCTCGCTCATAGGATTAAATGAGAATCATAGCAGAAGGGCTTTCCTTAAAGGCTGAACTAAACAGTACCATTTGAGAAACTTCCCCACCAACTATGGCAAGATATTGTCCCCGTACTGCTTCCTCATATGTGCATACAGCTAACTTTCTGGGTGTGTAAGTCTCCGTACAGAACAATACACAAGTCTTTATAAAAAGCCCACAGACCGAAAACACCTTATTAAGGGCCGACAGGTTTCATCCTGACAAGTTGATTAATGGATTACCCATATTACAATTCTTAAGGGTGATACATATATGCAGTGACGCTGGTGACTGTACAAACAAGCTAACGGACATGATGTAGAGAGTTTTGACTAGGGGTTACAGTCAGTAAGTGTTGAATGATGCCCTGGAAAAAGCCATATCATGTAACTCGTCTAGAAACAAAAACAAGAATAGAAATAGAATTCCACTTGCACAGACATACACCGCCGTGTCCCCAGCGATGGTTCAGTGACAGAGTTATGGGGAATTATCAGTGGTGATGATGAGCTCGCAGAAAAGATTCAACAAAAACACCCAGAATGTTACACAAGGAAAATAAAAGCCTGTGTGATTTGTTTTGTAAAAGCTGATCCAGTGAAAAAATATAGATTTGTAGTAATCCTTTTTCTGATAAAACTGCTTTCTTCCCCCTGCTAGGAATTGTGGAACCTGTAACTCTGTAATACAGGGGGCTGCATTCAATACTCAGGCAACAAATAATATCTCATGCAGCTGCCTGAGCTCACACTGTATATTTCCTTTTAAAATGTCCTTGCAGTTTATTCTATGTGGGCAAAAGTACCACGCCTTTCAGCCACAGGTTTATAGAGCACAAAAGCACTAAGTGTGTGGGAGACCCCACCTCGAAAAGAGACAATTGAGAGAAGATGAGAGCCCAGTAGCCTGGCATTTTTTAGAGGCCAATTCCCCGGTGTGTACGTATTAAACGATGCTTATTGGACAAGCACAGCCCCTTTGGTGTAGAGGCGATAGGCACAAGCTTTTATTACAACGAGAAGGATACTGGATCTACACATTGGACACTGGCACCGAAATGTAAGAACATTAATCAATCATACCGCTGCTTTGGTTATTCCAATAAATATTTTTTGCATCAATTGGAGCCTCTCCTTGCTCTTTTTGGCTGTGATCTACTCCTCACTTCTCAACCTTACATATTGGTTTTAGCCTAGATGTACTGTATGCCTCCGTTTCCTGTGTATATACGGGCCTTCACTTTATTACCACACGGTTTTGCTGACTGTTATGATGTTGCCGTTTGGTGGGTGGAACAAAATACAAAAATCCTCAATGCTACATCTAACACGACATATTATATAGTTAAATACTTATCTGTTTATCTTCTCATAAGCAAGGGTAATTTAGTTCAATTATTTGGTCAAAGTATTTTAAGCCTGTTACCACGTCCCGGTGTGGCCCATCTATAAGTCCTAACACTGCTTGGTGAGTAGAGCCTAAATAGGCACATATTGGGTGAGGGTTGCCACTATTTAAGTAATTGTTTTTGTACACTAAGTCCTGATGAAGGTGTTGAATAAAACACCCAAACACCGATTTGTGGGGAAAAAAATTAATATTTAATCTGACTGTTGTGTTCTGGCGTCTTTCCAAACTCGGGTGTTCAGCCTCAGCAGATGCTATAACCCGGCAGAACCAGGAGCATTCTTTCTGGGTCATATACAGGGTCAAGTGCCCTGTTAGGTCTGCGGATTCCATATACAGGCATACCCCGCATTAACGTACGCAATGGGACCGGAGCATGTATGTAAAGAGAAAATGTACTTAAAGTGAAGCACTACCTTTTCCCCACTTATCGATGCATGTACAGTACTGCAATCATCATATACGCGCATAACTGATGTAAATAACACATGTGTAACAGGCTCTATAGTCTCCCCGCTTGCGCACAGCTTTGGTATAAGTATGGAGCCGGTATTGCTGTTCAGAACGTGTTGACATGCGCATACGTGAGCTGCCGTTTGCCTATTGGGCGATATGTCCTTACTCGCGAGTGTACTTAAAGTGAGTGTCCTTAAACTGGGGTATGCCTGTACATACAACTTGTATAGTGCCAACATATTCAGCAGTGCAATACTATATATAAACACATACACACACATACACATATATTTGATTCAATTTGGTCCTAGAGGAGCCTTAATGTATCTCTTCCATTAGCCAGCATTGGTGCTGGAATGGATTGTACTTTTAACCCATCCCCTGTTGGCTCCTCTGGGATTACTACTCGAATTGCCTGAAGAAAACTGCAGAGCAGAAAGTGTTTCAGGAATCTCCAACACAAATAAAATCTATTCTCTCCCACAATCTAGCAGAAGAGAGACATACACAATCACTCCTTTCAGCCACTAACACAATGCTGGATTGTCTGGATTCTGAACACATTCCTTACATATCACTAATGCCCGGCTGCCAGTAAATGACTGGATTGTCCCATATTCAGCAGACACCTACACACAGAATCTGCTTCTGCACTGGATTTCAAACATATTTTATTCTCTGTGATGATGAGAATTCACAAACACAAGGATGTAAAGGAGCAGCTGCCCTTATACCAAAGTAAGCAGAGGGGAGTGGCATATTTAGAAGGTAATTGGCACCTTTATTCATTTCAAACAGCAAACCCCCACATTTATTTTTACCAGGGTGTTCCCTGGATTTGAACCCCCGGCACCAACTGCTCCAAGGACATGCCGATTGGCAAGATATTGAAATGTTTTACTTTGTCATTACTTGCGAGGGAAAACAGAGGTAGCTGCTGGTCAGCCAACGGGAAGCTGCAATGTCATCTCTCTATGCCATCACTGCTTTCTATTGGCCGCCAGAGTGAGGCTGACCCCAGCGGCCATATTGTTTCTCCCAGACAAGATTTCTTGTAAGGGAAGTTAAATATCCCAGGAAGCAGGGATTTCCTTATTGATTGCAGTGCAGCGGTCATCTCCGAGGGATGACTTGTTTCAAATAATTACACAAACCTTTAATCAGCTTACACCTACGGAGGCAAATATGCAAGTGACTGACCCAGACACAGAATAAAGTGGCTGAAGGGACTTATAAAAGAAGCGATACTTATAACTCCATTATTATGGGCCTCAGCATGCAGTAATGCACTTACTGCATCGCCACGAACATTACGCAATTTACATAAGTATGGGGTCACGATTGAGAATGGTAGTGTATGGCGTTAGCGAGGTGTTACAGCTGGAGACTCAAGCCCAACCAAAACTATACGTCTACTCTGCTTACTATATTTCTTATTCCTTTAAAATCAGTAATCCATGCTGATCATCTTAAAAGATCTCTTCTTACCCTTTCCAACGCTTTTTTTTTATTGTAAAGATTCGAAGTTGTAGCCAAGAGATATGTGTTTGAAATATTAAGTGCCTGGGTGGTGAAAATGGAGCTCTTCCCACAGCCCCGTGCAGTCTAAAGGTTACCACGATGACTTCAGAAGCTAGTGATTAAGATACTGAACATTATACGAGTTAAACTCATAGGAGCCAGGAGAGGGCTGCGTCATGGAGGCCAGGGGGGTGTAGGGTGTGCAGGAGAATGGGGTGATCAACAGTGTCAGAGATAACCGAGAGATCCAGGATAATTAGTACGGAGAAGTGACAAACTTAGTGAGAGTAAGTCAATGGCCACTTTTGTTAGTGCTGTTAGTGTAGTGTAGAGGGCGGAAACCAGAGCAAAGCAGGGAGTTGGAGGAGAGAAAGTGAGTCAGACGGTTGTATAGAAGTCACTCAAGTAGCTTGGAGGCAAAGGTGAGAAGAGAGATAGGGCGGTAATTAGAGAGCGGTTGGGAAAAGAGAGGGTTACTTTAGAAAGGGCGGGATGAGTGGGTGTTTAAAAGAGGATGGGGATGCACCAGAGGTGAGAGAGAGGTTAAAAGGGTGAGTTAGGGTGAGGATTACTGTGCGAGAGAGGGTGCGGAGATGTGAGGCAATATGGGCAGGTTGTAGGGCGAGATGAGGAGTGCAGATACCTTAGACCTCATTCTCAGTCACAGGAGAAAATGAGCAGAGGGTGAATTTAGGTGTTCGAGGGGCGGTAGGTGTGCGAGGGGCGGTAGGTGTGCGAGGGGCGGTAGGTGTGCGAGGGGCGGTTGATGGTGCCTGTGGAGCTTCACATCGAGAGGTCTTGTCTGATGGACTCAATCTTGTCCGAAGTAGATGGTGAGGTCTCGGCCCATGAGGGTAGTAGGGGGTGCAGGTGCAGTTGGGCAGAGAAGGGAGTTAAAGATGGTGAGTAGGAGTTGATGGTTGGAGGACAGAGTTTGTATGAGTGAAGAAAGGTAGGTTTGCTTGGCAAGGGCGGGCAGTGTTAGAAGACTGAATTTACAGTGTGGGAAATCAGCTTTAGTGCAGGATTTCCTCCAGTAACGGCCCGCAGTATACTGTCGTATAGAGGAGGTTGTCAGGGCAGGTTAGAGATGCGCGAGAGGGAAGGTTCTAGAGCATGTACTGTAGGGTTCTGTATGTGCGTGTGGAAGTGGGTGCAGAGGGTGGAGAGGCTAAAGGTTAGGAGGTGATGATCAGAGAGAGAGAAGGGCGTGTTAGAGGAGTTAGAAGCGGGAGAAAACCTGGTCAGTGAGCATTGCAGTGAGTAGTAGAGGGGGGTCACAGGGAGAGTCCGCAGGAGGAGGTTAGAGAGATACGATGGGCAGCAGGATTATCAGTAGGTAGGTTAAAGACTCCCAGGATGACACTAGGTGTGTCACAAGAGAGGGAGCCAGGCGGCAAAGTTGTCAAGAAATTGAGATGTTGGTCCAGGGGGACGATAGCAACACGGAGGGAAAGGGGGAAAAGGAGCCGCGTGTTTAACCCCGTCATTGCTCTCTAGCGCTGAATATATTTACACTTTCTCCACCATCCATTACAGGCTCCTCTGACAGAAGGGGTTAAAATAATTTCTGGAGAGAGAGAGAGAGAGAAAAAAAAAGGAGGGGGATTGCAAAATATCAGTTGCTGAAATCTTTTTTGGCAGGGTGTAAAAAGCAGAAGGAAACGGTGGAAGATAAATCATAAATAAAATAAAAGCGATCATCTTAATTGACAGGAAAGCCTGACAGTCAACTTCCTAACTAAGCCGAGCAAACACGGCAGTCTCTTTCCAGCAGAAGTCCCGTAGTTTAGAAAGAACAGAGAGAAAAAAGAGCCAATTAATGAGGAGATAAGTAAACAATCCGTGTCTGATCACACAGGCCAACGTGTGCGAGTTCCCACCAGGAAACGACGGGAGGAAACATTGTAACTTTGCCCGTTATTCCATATGCAGTGACGACGCCTGTCCGTGCAGCGTTAGGCCGCGGGCATGGCGCCGCGGGCATGGTGCCGCGGGCATGGTGCCTCGGGCATGGTGCCGCGGGCATGGTGCCGCGGGCATGGTGCCGCGGGCATGGTGCCGCGGGCATGGTGCCTCGGGCATGGTGCCTCGGGCATGGTGCCTCGGGCATGGCGCCGCGGGCATGGCGCCGCGGGCATGGCGCCTCGGGCATGGCGCCTCGGGCATGGTGCCGCGGGCATGGTGCCTCGGGCATGGTGCCTCGGGCATGGTGCCTCGGGCATGGTGCCGCGGGCATGGTGCCGCGGGCCGCGCCGTGCTCCTGCTCAGCCTCACCTGCTCAAACTGGTGCTTTTTTGCGTCCAGGCGGGCGAGGCAGTGAGCGCGCTTTGGGGGCGGGGCAGAGGTATGTCCGGAGGCGGGGCTAGCCCCTCGTTCCGATTGGATGTTTGCGGTCACGTGACCGGCCCTCCCCCCCGGAAAGCACGAAAACGTAATTTTATATGTCGGCTGCAATTCAGCACGCCTCCGCACGCGCCCACACGCGCCCGCTAAAGCCACAGACCTCAAGGTGCCGGAGGTAAAGTTGCCTGGCCTAAGCCCCTGCGGCATCAGCACGCCTCCGCACGCGCCCACACGCGCCCGCTAAAGCCACAGACATACAAGGTGCAGGAGGTAAGTGTGCTGGCTCAGCGCGGCTAAGCGCGGCTCAGCACGCCTCCGCACGCGCCCACACGCGCCCGCTAAAGCCACAGACATACAAGGTGCAGGAGGTAAGTGTGCTGGCTCAGCGCGGCTCAGCGCGGCTCAGCACGCCTCCGCACGCGCCCACACGCGCCCGCTAAAGCTACACGCATACAATATGCAGGAGGTAAGTGTGCTGGCTCAGCGCGGCTAAGCGCGGCTCAGCACGCCTCCGCACGCGCCCACACGCGCCCGCTAAAGCCACAGACATACAAGGTGCAGGAGGTAAGTGTGCTGGCTCAGCGCGGCTCAGCACGCCTCCGCACGCGCCCACACGCGCCCGCTAAAGCCACAGACATACAATGTGCAGGAGTAAGTGTGCTGGCTCGCGCGGCTCAGCACGCCTCCGCACGCCGCCCCCACCCGCCCCGCGCTAAGCCACACGCATACAATATGCAGGAGTTAATGTGCTGTGCTCAGCGCGGCTAAGCGCGGCTCTCAGCCTCCCTCCGCACCGCCCCACACGCGCCCGCTAAAGCCACAGACATACAAAGGTGGCAGGAGGTAAGTGTGCTGGCCTCAGCGCGGCTCATCACGGCCTCCGCACGCGCCAACACGCGCACCGCTAAGCCACGCACTACATATGCAGGAGGTAAGTGTCGTGCTCAGCGCGGCTAAGCCGGGACTCAGCACGCCCCGCACCGCCCACACTACGCCCGCTAAAGCCACAGACATACAGGTGCAGGAGGTAAGTGTGCTGGCTCAGCCGTGCTCGCGCTCAGCACGCCTCCGCCGCGCCCCACACGCGCCCCATAAGCACAGACATCAGTGCGGCAGGTAAGTGTGCTGGCTCAGCGCGGCGTAACGCGGTCAGCACGCCTCCGCACAGCGCCCACCACCGCCCGCTAAGCCACAGACCGCTACAAGTGCAGGAGTAAGTGTGTCTGGCTCAGCGCGGCTAAGCCAGCCGGCTCAGCACGCCTCCGCACGCGCCCACACGCGCCCGCTAAAGCCACAGACATACAAGGTGCAGGAGGTAAGTGTGCTGGCTCAGCGCGGCTCAGCACGCCTCCGCACGCGCCCGCTAAAGCCACACGCATACAATATGCAGGAGGTAAGTGTGCTGGCTCAGCGCGGCTCAGCGCGGCTCAGCACGCCTCCGCACGCGCCCACACGCGCCCGCTAAAGCCACAGACATACAAGGTGCAGGAGGTAAGTGTGCTGGCTCAGCGCGGCTAAGCGCGCTATTTTTTACTATGCCCGCGGCCTTGGGCATTACTCGAATGAATGGAGATAAGCCCTTCTCCTCGCCGGGGAGGCCACTTCACAGTATATCAAAAGGGCCAAAAGGTACTAGACTATTCACACCAAAGTGTGAGCTATACACAGGGCCGCAGTCACCGGGCCCGGGACATCGATCAATAACGATTAAAGCCGGAGGTGCCAAGTGATTTCGGTAAAGAGCTTTTGAAACCTCCCTGGTCAAGTCTTATTGCTGCAATATACAGTATACCTGTTATTGTAACAGATACCCTGCCTGTCCAGAAAGGAAGTGTTACTTTAGTCATAGCTTGTTCAGACCAAATGGCCCCAATAACCTTCCACACACCCAGATATAATAATAATAATAATAATAATAATAATAATAATAGAAATATTAAAGTTCTTCTTAAATAGCATTACACAGTATTTTGCAGGCACGACAAGCTCCTGCCCCAGAGAGCTTACGATCTAATTTTGGTGCCTGTGGCACAGGGATATAAAGTCACTTTCTGAAGGTCGTAAGGAGGGGCCACCAACATTTGAATTGGGCTGCATCAAAGTCTGTGTCATTGTATTCAGTTAGTGCCACTCCTTCAGCGGTTCCTACCTTACCATTTGAAAGTTGGTAACCACTGACTATTCCTATCTGGAAATATTCACCAACGTATTACCATTGTTTATTTAGCAATCAATGCTGTAATTGGCATTTATTTTCCCCACAACATGCAATCAGCAAGTTATCTTCCAATCCGCTCCTGAAATGTCATTGTGTATTATATTAACAACCCGGCTAATTCCCCCGCCCTGTGCCCTCAGCTTCCTACACAGGACATTAAGTTATTCAGAGCTGTGGCAAATCAAATTACAGTTTCATAACCAATGGCAGAATGAAGATTGCCGTCTGATAATATCTTGTATTACTGTTTGACTGCAATTGTGTGTTAAGTGGTCTCATTTTATTGGAAGCTAATTTCGTATAGAAACATGGAAATAAACCGCTGCTCTGGAATTCATAAAGAAAGAAGTCATTCCCAAAGATAAGATGCCAGGATGCAAAACATTTTAACCCTTTTGAGTGCCTTTATGACATACCTGACACGTCATGGCAATAATTATTCTTTTCTAGGGGATTGTGAGGTGGATCGCTCTAACAAAGTGGTCGGAGAGATCCACTTCCATTTCTGTCAGCCGGGGACCGCTGGCATGGTAAAAGGTAGAATTCCCCCTTAAAAATGACCTTTCTTTAAGCTGAGCTCAATGTAATATCCAGAGTGCCAACCTTATTTCCCTGTTTCTGTTACGATTTATTTAAGAAGGCCTGAAGCCTGCAGTAGATTGTTCACATGGCAGCTTCCTTACGGATTAAGACATTGCAGGCACATCTGGGAGTAAGAGTTTAAAGGACGTAAATTCCGCTGGCTAAATAAACCTGCAACAACACTTCAAATAAGTTTGCTAGCAATTTTCTACCACTGCAAAAGTAAAATCCATGTGAATTAGTCACGCTACGTTGTAGAAAATATTTGTTATTTTGGTTACCTTCAACTAACAACACGCACAGCTGCTACATTTAATTGTTTATGCAAATCCAAGGGAAAAAAATATGATTTAACAAAACAAAATAAAAATGAGTCACATGCACAAATATATCTGTTGTTATGAATTAGAACTACTAATTATCTGCATTGTGAAGAGGGAAGCAGGGTGCTAACCAATAAGGCTGTGCTTATAGTGCTGGCTACGGCGACTGCGATACCGCGCAGCGCCGTAGCAAGTACACGCAGTCCGTCACAGGTGCCCATAGTTGGCGTGAACGCAACGGTGCTGCAGAAAGAAGGAGCGGTCGCGATTGCCGGTTGTCAAAAGATTGACTTTTTCGTCGATCGTAGCGTGATGTCGGCAGCACGTGAGCGGTTCAGCCAATGAGGGTCAACCGCTCATGGCCATGCCTCTGCCACGCCCTCCGGTCACCCTCACGTCTCCTGCACTATAAGCAGGAATCGCTATTTCAACAGCGACGGCTGATGTCACATGGTCACGTCGCCTGCCCTATACACGTGGCCTAAGGACTATACAGTAGCAGGTCCAATGACTGCACGTATAAACCCTGTTTAATGTTATCTGTACAGTATATACAGAGGCTGAAGTACGATGGTACGATAGCCCAGGCGCCACCAACAGGTCAGGTTTTAAGGATAATCCTGCACAGTTGTATCAGGCAAGGATTGAGCCATTTGATGCCGGATAATCCTTAAAGCCCGACCTGTTGGTGGCCGTTGAGGACTGGAGCTGACCGGCCCTGTCCAGAGAACCACATTTATTGTAATTCCCAGACAAACAGACACATTTTAAAAAACAAAAAGGGCGGGGGATTGATTTTAGAATTTGTATTTATTTATTTTTAAAGTATAAAATCAGTAACACGGAAATCCTCCGCGCTCAGGTTGTGTTTTCCCTCCGCGCACAGGTTGTGTTTTCCCTCCGCGCTCAGGTTGTGTTTTCCCTCCGCGCACAGGTTGTGTTTTCCCTCCGCGCCAGGTTGTGTTTTCCCTCCGCGCACAGGTTGTGTTTTCCCTCCGCGCTCAGGTTGTGTTTTCCCTCCGCGCTCAGGTTGTGTTTTCTCTCCACGCACAGGTTGTGTTTTCCCTCCGCGCGACATACCTTGTACCCCATAGGGGGCTCTAGCCACACCAGGTATGTGATCAGGCCCTATAAAAGGGTAACAGGTAACGCTCAGGAAGTTACAGCCACAGGTGGTCTTCCTCGCGCAGCACTCATGTACGCAGACGCAAATACGCATGCAGCAAGACTCACTCCGGAGAAAAGCAAAACGCGGCGACCCCGGAAGTAGTGCTGCCGCGACCTCGCTGCGCGAGGGGGCGGGCCCATGCTTCCGGATTGGACACGTTACAGCAGTAATCCTGCGGCCCCCGGAGCATTCATTACTGCTCCGTCTGTAGCTGCACCTGGCGCAAGAAACCAGCGTCACTACACGGTGTGCTGACCGCGACTGGGAACCATCGTCTTCTCATTTATTTGGGCTGATGGAGTAACTCAGGGGTACTGTCGCTGAACCTGATTAAAATGCCAGTGTCTGCTCTCCTTGTGACCTTGGGCAAGCCACAATTAAATTGCAAGCTCTGTGGGGCAGAGACCTGAGCCTGAAAAATGATATGTGAAGCGCTGCGTACATAGGAGAAATAATTATATAGCCATCGTTAAACGCGAAAAAGTGAAATAGCTAATAAAGTAATTGCTATCGTTGTTATCGGAGATATAAAAAATGAAGGTATTCCCATAAAGCTATTAATTAAACGGCATTCCGAGGAGTGACAATCCACTAGGCAGGCATGGAAATTACACAATAAATCCAAATTATTGTCAAAGGGCTGTATTAAATGTCAAATGTAGGTATGAATATAGTGACTTGTTTTCTTCTCCTATATGCTTAAAACAACTGGATGCCATATACTGACTGGGCCATGTGTACAAGTCATTAGAACACGCACACGTGTGTGGCACCCGCCTAGGAACGGCCCTGCATCAGGGCATTCATTTGACAGAGTTCAAACATACAAGATAATATCACTATTGATAAGAATTACAACAAGTCCCTCTGTGACTAATAACCCTTCTCTGCTCAATCCACCAAACTCGTTTCCTGCTCATTGTATGAATCATAATAGAAAAAGGGAACTTGGTTTCTAGAAGAAGAAAAAAAAAGTATCCCCATGGTAACTTTCCAGTAGTGATATCAACACTAAATGCAAACTTCACGTGCTTTCCAGCCAGTGATAGGAAGGTTTGATTGAATCATTAAAGCTTTATCTGTGATGCTCTGGCAGAAAGATGTATCGTGTCCACCGCTGACAACCTCAATGACAAAACAGAATGTTTTTACTACATACTCAAGCCCACAGGGAAGTCTTACATTCAAGAAATTGCTTTTAAGTTTGCATCAAAGGCCTTTTTTTGTTGTCAACCCAACCGCTGATGATATCTCGGTGGAAATAGGTTAAAAAAAAAAAAAAAAGTAATACTTTAGAAAATATAAAATGGGAGCAGTTTAAAAAGATAAAAGTAAAGCGTGGGATGTTTTCGCAGCCGAGTTCCAAGTAAATGAGGTTCAAGGACCAATGGACGTTAGTTGATAACGACATGTAACACGGGGCGAAATTACAATTCTCGTGTCCAGAAGAATGGTGCAGCTCCTCCTGCAGAGTGGTTAGAAACGCCTGCTGCAATCTCCCAGGTTTATATTATATATCTACTCAACTTCGAATACTCATTAACCTCGGGAAGATGTTTTTTTATTGAAAGTCAAATTCTATTTAATTAGGATTCAAACCATCCTGTTAACAGACTCCCCAGTTCCAAGACAGATTCTTGGTTAAGACCTTTTTGTGTATTACATTCTCTAGGGTTTTCTTTAACCCTTTGGGTGCCCGATGGACGTCACAGGGTGTGGTCCTCCGAGACCCCCATGAGGTAGCGGCCATGCCATCCCTTTCTGTGCTCGTTTTCTGGCGGAGATGGCGGTTTCCATGCCTACGGAGAGCAGTACGCGGTATGAAACGCAGGAGGATGGAAGAGGACATCTCTTCGGATTAGGTGATGTCGCGATCAGATGAGCGCCCTGCGGCGTGCTCACATGATTGAGATTCCCGTAGGGGCCGTGGGACTCTGGTGCTGTGGCTCCTCCGACAACCAAAGGGTTAATATCATGCAGCATGTGCATAGGTAAATAAGTGTACCAGGGTCAGACAGATGAGGGGGTTCAGTTACCTGGGGCTCCCCGGGACCAAGGTGGTAATGGTGTACACAACCTCTCATTACTCAAGACACCACTTTATTTTGCCATATTTTATTCATTTCATAGTTTAAAAATAAAAAATTAAATGAATATAGACAGTTGTAGAAAAAAGAATAGTATTTGTAGGAACATAAGATAATTTAGTTGGGCTTCCACAAAAGTCACCGTACACACGTTATAGTCGTTTAACCACCCCCTCCCTATATAACGTAAATATCTTGCTCCCTGAGCATGTCCTGCTAACTCTCTTTTTTTTGTTACCGTTTTGTGTTACAACTGATAGTTTTTTTAATCTCTAGCTACTACAGTTACCATGGAAACCTTTATACTGCATTAGGTTCCGGGGAGAGCTCCATTTTAACCTCCCGGGCACATATCTACTGAACGAAGCAAAGATGAGAGAGAGCTAGATGCCGTCAAGTCCTCGCGCTGCAAAAAGGAGGGTTTTCAAATCTCGGGAACCACACTCA
This sequence comes from Ascaphus truei, assembly GCA_036426205.1. Classification (NCBI taxonomy): domain Eukaryota; kingdom Metazoa; phylum Chordata; class Amphibia; order Anura; family Ascaphidae; genus Ascaphus; species Ascaphus truei. The sequence continues at coordinate 874,609 of CM071588.1, forward strand.
GACCGCATTATAAGTGGATTCGCGTTGTAGCGGATCGCGCTATAACGGGGTTGTGCTGTACTTATGTGTTTGCAACCTGTAGGATATATATATATAGATCAGCACAGATTTGTTGTACTAATGCATAGTGTTGTCACTGCCCTTGGTACTAATGGGCTAATGTATGTTAATCAGGTTCCGCGAGCAGGAACACTACTTTTTACTTATGCACCTGTTTTGGACTATTTGTCATGTTCATTGGGTACTTTGTGTTATCTTTCAACTGTTGCGTATTTTGTTATTCTAGTTCCTTTTTAGAGTTCTTTCTGGTAATTGTCCGTTTATTTATATTCATTTAGGAGATCTTTGGTTCCATGTGTGAGTTATTTTAGGGTTTATGTTAGATGTGTTTTGTATTCTAATTAAAGTTATTTTGTATTACTTGGGACACATCTGTTGTATATCTCTTTGATACATCTGAGTGCTTGTTAAGGGGTTTCCTTTTTCATTTGTATACTATAATATATATATATATATATATATATATATATATATATATATATATATAGAACAGTTCCTGCTCTCATTCAAAAGGTGCCCCTTATAGCTGTGAGATCCCTTTACCCACACTAACACGTAGAGATATACACACGTCACACAATGGCACCACTATAGATAATCTAAGCACTGGCACACTGATATATACACGCTTACACCTGTACACAGAGCCACACTTGCTTATATCCTGGGACAGGAATGTAAGCCGGTGCTGTTTCTCTTCTATGGGTGCTGCACCCTTTTTCAATTTGGGTCAATGACTCTAATACAGTTCTCGGCCCATGTTTACTAAGGGTTATATCTCAGGGTCCCCCAACAGCAGCAGACTTACCGTATGCTTCGTGAGACAATGTCCTAGCGTGTGAGCCTGACACGGCTGAGGTGGCTTGTAATTAAACACTATGCAGCTCTGCAAGTGTCTGGAAAATGTGGAGTTAATTCCCAGGAATAATGTAAGCTGCTTTTATCTGCCTATTTGCAGTATTTTGAGAGTACAAAGTGACTGGTTATTTATAGTCAGCAGAAAATGTTATATACCTGTGTGTACATAAACAAGTTACACACAAATATTTATGTACAGGCATACCCCGCATTAACGTACGCAATGGGACCGGAGCATGTATGTAAAGCGAAAATGTACTTAAAGTGAAGCACTACCTTTTCCCCACTTATCGATGCATGTACTGTACTGCAATCGTCATATTCGTGCATAACTGATGTAAATAACGCATTTGTAACAGGCTCTATAGTCTTCCCACTTGCGCACAGCTTTAGTACAGGTAGGGAGACAGTATTGCTGTTCAGGACGTGCTGACAGGCGCATGCGTGAGCTGCAGTTTGCCTATTGAGCGAGATGTACTTACTCGCGAGTGTACTTAAAGTGAGTGTCCTTAAACCGGGGTATGCCTGTATATATAGCAGCTAAGGGGTTAATAAAGGCACCTGTGTCCCTAATATAACCCCCCTCCAGTGGGCTTATCTGGTCCTTGGCTGCACCAAGCAGCAGGGGATTCAGAGTTACGCAGTGCTGACGGGGTTAACATGCGCCTTATTTTTCCCGTGCCAGATTTGTCCCTCATTATTATGCGAGCAATGGAAACTGTTTTAATCGCTGCTGACCTTTCAAACGTCTCTTTTCAATGAAGCTGCAGCCTCGTTACAATGTTCAACTTGCTGCATAAACGGAGCAGTGCTGACGCGTCGCAATAAATAAAACCCGCTTTATTCCCGGGGGGTGACAGTAAATGCTTCTAATTAAATACAGAGTTAATAGTATTGTGGACCGGTCCCTGCGTATTATACTGGATGGATTTGTGTCCTTTTCCCCTCTCTAATTTTTTTAAATGTGTATTTTGTCCTTAAAAATGCGCCCAAAACGTAAATTATTTTGCCCTGTGCAGCTCACGCATAAGGCCGTGATTATACCAAAAATCGCGCGCCTGAAAAACAAAATAAAACAAACCAATACGAGAGCACATACCAAGCGCGACGTAAGCGCCGCGACGTACTGCAAAGCGTTTGTCTCTTCAAGCGATTTGAGATTTTGTTATTCACAGACAAAGACCGCATCACGTGATTTGCACGGCCAATCACAGTGCATCATCGACCGGCCAATCTGGCCATGTCTCCCTGCAGTAGCGCTACAATCTCTTTGGCGTGTTCCCATCATTTCTTTTTAAACGAGCAGCCGGGGTTACCGTTTTATGTGAAAAACAGTAAAAGATCAGGTTTGTCTAAGTCAGGGGTTCTCAACTCCAGTCCTCAAGCTACAAACAGGTCACGTTTTACGGATATCCCTGCTTCAGCACAGGGGGTGTAGTCTTCGACTGAGCCTCTGATTGAGCCACCTGTGCTGAAGCAGGGATATCCTGAACCCTGACCTGTTGGGGGCCCTTGAGTACTGGAGTTGGCCATCACTGGTCTAAATCATGGACATTCCCAGTCTCAAGCTAATACCAGAGAAATCTACTCAACATCAAATTATTTATTATTTCTTTATAACATGTGTTACCAGGAAGTAATACAGTGAGAGTTACCTCTCGTTTTCAAGTATGTCCTGGGCACAGAGTTAAGACAAATAGTACATGGTTACAAATACAGTTACATAAATGAGCAGGGTATACATTATATACAAGACATTGCGTGCACAGTTAAAGATAATATTATGGGCGTATGAAACAGTTACCTCGTCGTATCTCACAGACCAGCTGTCAACTTTTGATATGGAACAGGTGGCCATTGTGGCATGACAATCTGTGGGTATTATGAAAGGTGAGATGTGTCTCAGCTAAATGGCTAGAGATGGAATTGGAGATTGGAAATATTAAGGCTCTGATGAGATATCAGCCAGTTTGGCCGTTCCAAACAGAGACGCTGCAGTTTCGTGTCACAGTATTCAGCCGTGTATCTCAAACCATCAGAGATATGGGGTGGGGGGGGGGGGGGGGGAAAAAGCTTGTTGAGGGGGGGGGGGGGGGGGGGGCAGGTAAACTATGTTGGTGGGGGGGGGGGGGGGGGGGGGGGGGGACACAAAGCTTCGCTAAGAGGAGGGGGATCGGAGCTCAATGATACCTGTTATCAGAGCTGTGGGAAACAGAATTGTGCTACTGTACTTCAAAAAACCTTACTATTAATTTGTTATTTGTTATTAATAAAGTGGCACTTATGCTCAGAACTCAACCCGCTGGTACCACGTGGGCTCAGCAACATATTTCTTAGCAATGCTGGTACTTTGTGATACAGTATATTGTGAATTTTGGAAAGATTAAACTGAAATCACCAATTCACCCATTTATTGGGGAAAATGGTAAAAACACAAAGTAACATTTTTCGACTTTAAGAATGTCCAAAATAAAACGTCCATAATGGTTTTGAGACGAGCCTATGACGAAGCACTGGGCGATATATTCGGTGTACACGCCTGATCACTTGCTTATTATAATGGATACAGTGAAGTCTTCACATTGTATCAGCTCTCTGATATCAGCTCTCGGGTGGATGTAAAGTGTAACTATGTCATCCTTTTCTGCTACAATTGTTGGGCCTTCTAAATATAAATGATACAAACTACAAGACTGCAGAACTCTGACCAGCACACCCCCAAACCCTAAAAATCAAACCTTACACAACATCCCCACTACCGTATCTGATAACATCCGAAATATATTGACCCATAATTATTCAGTAGTCTTCCGACACATGAGACCTTCCAGCCCATTTAGTGAATGGTTTCTAAGGCGCCTTCAAACACTTGAAGGTGTGTAGCAGCAGCTCAGTAAATATGGGCCATTCATTTCAGTTGTAAATGCTGAAACCAAACAGAGGAATATCTAGATCATTCTTGGAAGTTGCAGCTCTATAGATAGATTTGAATGTAAACCCCCCCCCCCCTCCTTTCCCCCCGTACTAGACGTATAAATACAATGCTTCTAAGAACCTTATTGTAAAGCGATTCTCATTTTAACTCAATAAAACAATCTTATTTGTTTGTAAAAAAGATCTCTTGGCATGTGTAAGAAAATCACTCGCATTTACTTTAAAATTACATTAATCAAAAGTATATTTATATTCCTCGCTACTAAAGAAAGCAATTATTTTTTTTCTTTGATATTCTGGATACAAGATCCCAGGAATACAAAACCAGCGGAGAAATTGAGCCATAGAGATTGCAAAGAAAATTGAATTAGGATTAAATTGGAAAAGCAGCATTACAAAGGCAACCAACTACAGTTTTCAAGAAACAATGTATCCCCATCTGAATTTAGAGCGAAATTCACAGTAGGACGCAGACAAAAGCCTAATCCCCTTTTTCTCTCTTAAAAATTCCTAAAGATAAAAAAGTTACTGGTGGTTTTTTTCTGTACAGAAAGTGATATTTTTGCAGTTTAGTGCACAATCTTCTAGCTATTTGAATGCAATTAATTAATGTTTTTTAGCGTACCCACTACCCCCAAGGGGTTTTGTAGCGTGAATGCAAATCTGTTACCTTGTTTTTCCAGAGCTCGTTATCTCAAGAACACACAAGCATTCCTACATTATAACAGGATCCGAGAGAAGATTTCTGCTTAGGAAGTCCGTATGCAATGCAACATGGAAAGGTAATCTTTACAGAAGGCACATACAGGTACATACAGCCGGGCATCATTACCTCTCTGTATCTGTCTGTGCATGTCTGTCCTCATTTGTATTGTACCGCACTGCGGAATAGGTTGGTGATGTACAAATAAACAATAATAATCTGTATGTAATGCCTTGGAGTGGGGCAGTGCGCTGTGCTGCTGAACCCTCCTGCATACAAAGGGTTAGTATGGATACAGCCTCAAAAAGTAAATATACAGTATATAATGTGTGTCTATATATATATAGGGAGGACTATGGACGTTTCCTGGAGCCCTGTCTGCACTCCCCTATTTAAGATTCAAAAAGTCCCTCAATTGTATTGCATTCATATTGGCTGAGAGCAACTTCACCCCCTGCACAGAATCTGTCATCCACCGTTTGGAATTAGAAATGTGCACCCAGAATGCAGTGAGCTACACACTGGGCACCATCGCACTGTGCACCATCGCCCTGGGCACTATTGCACTGGGCACATCACACTGGGCACTATTGCACTGGGCACCATCGCACTGGGCATATCACACTGGGCATGATCGCACAGGGCACCATCGCACTGGGGACTATTGCACTGGGCACCATTGCACTGGGCACCATCACACTGGGCATGATCGCACAGGGCACCATCGCACTGGGCACCATCACACTGGGCATATCACACTGGGCATGATCGCACTGGGCACTATTGCACTGGGCACCATCGCACTGGGCATATCACACTGGGCATGATCGCACTGGGCACCATCGCACTGGGCACTATTGCACTAGGCACCATCGCACTGGGCACATCACACTGGGCATGATCGCACAGGGCACCATCGCACTGGGGACTATTGCACTGGGCACCATTGCACTGGGCACCATCACACTGGGCACCATCGCACTGGGCACCATTGCACTGGGCACCATCACACTGGGCAACATCACATTGGGCACCATCGCACTGGGCACCATCGCACTGGGCACTATTGCACTGGGCACCATCACACTGGGCACATCACATTGGGCATGATTGATCTCCTCCCTGTTTGTCTCTGCGGCCACGTTCCCTTCCTCTACCCTGGAGTCTGAGCTCTTCCATGGCTCGGGTCTTCCTACCCTCCATGTCCTCTCCTGCAGTCACAGATCTCTAACTCTTCCATCCCTCCCTTGTCCCCTGTCTTCTCCTGCAGATGCGGATCTTCTATCCCTGCTCCTTGGTTCTTTCTCGACCTTCCACCTCCCTGAACCTCTGGCAAGTGTCCTCCGTTTCTTCCTCCCTCCTAGTTCTACCAGGTCGTCTCCAGCAGCACGGCACACCTGCTGCTCCTTCATAGAGGGTTCTCTCTCTCTCTCTCTGCTTCCCAGTTACCCTGTGCAGTGCAGGCTCTCCATACTGTCCCTTCCCCAGAACAAGCCTCTCCTGCAGCATCCTTTCTCCGGCCCTCTAATCATACCCCATACAAGTTTCCATGCCTCTTTGTCGTCACACTGCAGGTCTCTTCTGCAAGGTCAGGGTTCAGGGTCAGCAAAGCATCACCAGGGAAATGAGTTTATGTTCTTTTTTATGCCTGTTTGTCTGTCACTATGTATATATTTTATTGTTTTATGTTCCCGTTAGTATTTCTTTTTCACCAGGTGTTATTTTTTACAAATACTGGTGTAAAATAAATGTTGAGGCTGATGGAAAGAAAGCGGCCTTAATAATGCGCCAAGGTTTGTTGGGGGGGGGGGGGGGGGCAGGGGGACTGCGCATTTGGAAACCCCCCTCTACAGATCCTGGGTTTGCCCCTGAAAACCGACAAGTTTAATGACTGTCATAGCTCAGCATTGTTCATTTACTTTGGAGTTGGCAATAGACACGACGAACATCGAATGAAACTCTGGTGCTTTGTGTCAGCACAATGGACATTGACCGCTAGTGAACTGTTTGTCCTCATGTTTCCTTTTGCTCCATGTGTTTGCATGAGAGCCTGGAATAGCCTAGAGCTGCACTGCAAATCCCCAGCACACAACAACCACAATATACTTGCTCAGGATGGGGAAAGAAGGGGCTCTGCCTGTGCAAACTCCTGCTGAACACAGAGATATCAGACAAAAGGGAGCTGCCCGAGGGAATCACGCCCACCCAAGTCATCTCATCTCAGCGTGTTTACATAACAACTTTATAAATGATTTAAAATACCCGTATGTGTTAGATCTTGGTAAATAGTGTATCTGTCCCCCAGATGTAACCAATTAAACACACTAAAGTTGTGCAAAATGTTTGCTTAAAATCGTGAACAAGAGGAAATTGTTCACATTTATTAGCAAAAATGTATCTAAATCTCAGTTTTGTTACAAATCAGCAAACGCCTACAGGAGAGAGATTAGCTCAGTTAAAAATGCAACATATATGTGCATGATTCAAAGGTGTCTCAGGTGTGTGCACAGGTATCTCAATGCAGGGAGTCACTTTGTTTCCCTGTGCCTCGGGCACCAAGATCAGTATGTAAGCTCTATGGGCATGAACTCATTGTGCCTGCAAAGTTCTATGTACAGCGCTATGTAAAGCGCTGAGTACACAGTACTTAAAAGAAGAAAAACAATATTAAAATGTCTACTTTTTGTCCTTGTACTGTATTCAAGTCATTTGAATTTTTGGAAGATTTACTGAAAATTAGAGGGAAAAATAGCGAACCCCTTTTGGGGACATTTCAAGTCCCTGACATTAGTATATGTAATGTATGAGACGTCCAGAGGGGAGCAGTGGGATAAGCACAGCTGGGTAATGGGAGAGACGGCAGGACAATCGGTGTGAGAGAAACTTCATGGTCAAAATGTCAAAAATTTAAAGATTCAACAAATGTTTATTTTTTAGAAATCCTTACAAAAAACATGTTCATTCCTCACAAGACCAGGCAGATCTGGGAGATACAGGCAGATCTGGGAAATACAGGCAGATCTGGGAGATACAGGCAGATCTGGGAAATACAGGCAGATCTGGGAGATACAGGCAGATCTGGGAAATACAGGCAGATCTGGGAGATACAGGCAGATCTGGGAGATACAGGCAGATCTGGGAGATACAGGCAGATCTGGGAGATACAGGCAGATCTGGGAGATACAGGCAAATCTGCGCTTATAGTGCCAGCGACGCGACGTCGCAGCGAAACAAATGTATTGCCGCCGTCGCGTACGCTTATAGTAGAAGCGGCGCGACAGCGCAATGACTTGATCACAATCGCTGGAAGTCAATTTGATTTTTCCAGCGACCGCAGCGTGACGTCACTATTAGCGCAGCCTCGGAGTCTTTTGGCTGCAAAATAAAGTGCAATTTTTTAAATCCTGTTTTTATATTTAGCTCCCCAGGCAGGGAGCGGAGCAGGGAAAGTTTGCACACCCCTGCCCTATAGTACCAAGTGACAGTAATGAGATGGATCAGTCTAATAGGTTAAACCATTAGCAGCGTATGCGGCTCTGTCTGTATACTGCCATAGCGCACGGATAGTGTAACTGAGGTTACAAGGTTCGGCGCTGTCACACGGTACAGAATAATGTCTCCTTGTCCTTAACAAATCAAATAAATACTGTACAAGTCATTAAAACATTATTTGTTAAAAGTCCTGAGAACGTTTGCAAACATTGGACCTGGGTCCTCACTGCCCGTAGTATTTAAACCCTGCATCGAGTTTACTGAGATAAGGTTTAACACCACAGGTAACGCTGTAACCAACTAGCACTTAAATAGCAAGATAGCGCATTAACTGAGCGTTATCCCAATTCTCAGTATGCTGTGAAATCTTATCCTCTGCGCTGGAGAACAGTTCAACGCCGTTCATTGGAAGGGACAAAAATATTCTACAACACAGAGAAAGCGGCTTCACAGCAAATTAAATAAGGGTCGTTATCCCTGCTTTTTTTTTCTTCCTAAAAAAAAATACATATATGTTTAAATACAATATATGTCTGTTTTTTTTCTCCAATTATTCTCATATTTTCTTAGACATAACTTAACATTGCATGCAAGAGCAGCAACTGGCGGCCATTTTTTATGTTCCCGCGAAGTCTAACAATCTCAAGCTGCCAACGCTGGTGTTCAGCACAGAAAGTGGGCAGCTTACAATGCTAATTAGGAGACACACACCATCAACCAAAGCGATGTTTTAGTGAGTGATGGGTTTTGCGGCCTTAACGAGTTTGTCCTTACCATATTATGCCGGATCTGCCGGATTCTGTGCTCACAGCTCTCTTTGCAGGTGGTGCAAATGCAGACGGAGCGTGTTTACAGCACAAGCTGGGCACACGCTGAGCTTCCCACTAATGAGAAGGCAATTCAGCAAGTGCTTGGTATAAAGAGAGAGGAAATGAATTATCACCCAAAATATGTGACCCTCAAGGTCAACTTATGGAGCAATCCGGCAGCATGTATGGCCCTTTTACACAACCGCCTTCCTCTCTTTGTTATGCGCCCTCAGCACTTTCATTCAAGCAGTGTTTGGTCATTCTGGGTGGAAACCAAATCAAAGCAGCGGCCTGAGACTGTTCCCTCTGCCCAATGTCTGAGTGCCGGCTCTGCTCGCATGGAGGACACAATGACAGAGATTGTACAGCCATATAAGAGCAGAAGCTTTCGCCTGATGTTAGAGGAACAAGGGCTGGTTGTTTCAAATTATTCTGAGCCTATAAGCCTCTCCTAAGGGACGGTGTGAAACTAGGGTCACTGTTCTATACGACCCACTTCTCTCTGTGTCGCTCTTCCAGATGCCTAGCCAAAATACGTCCCAAAAAACACATCCTGATTCTGATGGTCCCCTGCACCCACCCACCCCTGCACCCCCCCACGCCTGCACCCACCCACCCCTGCACCCACGCCTGCACCCACCCACGCCTGCACCCACCCATCCCTGCACCCACCCACGCCTGCACCCACCCACCCCTGCACCCATCCTCTTTTTTTCCCCATGGCTGGGAAGCAGATGGTGTCTGGTGCTGAAGTGCGTCAATTTCAGGTCCGGGGACCCGCTGAGCCTAGGTACTGCCAGAACTTCCGTGTATTTCAATGCGCTGCGTCATGTGGGCCAGTAGGACGCCGCATCTTCAGGGGCTTTTTACCGCCCGCACGACGTGGAGGATTTAAATACCGTTTACTTTAGTTTTAACGGGTTTGAGTTCCGCTACTTCCCACCGATGAAAAAACAAATTATAGTCGGGTGCGCCTATAAATGAGATGACAAGACTAACTATGGTATTTGGGACCAAGCCTAAATTTCTAAAGCTTCTATTGAATGAGCTCCAGATCAAAAACACTGCTAATACCACCCCAGCCCCCGTTACTAGTTTTAAATACTTGGGCATATGGTTTGATTCCCATTAAACATTTGGGTTGCTCATTGATACCCTGACATCCACAACCTATGCCAAACTAGGTGTCCTTTGGGAATTTAACATCAATTTGGTTAGACCATTACATCCGGATTTTCTTCTTGTGCCTTGCTGTGCATTCACTTTCTCTAATAAGTAGCTAATATATGTATTTTCCCCCCATTTTGTATTCACAGGAAACACTGGGGCTTTGACATGTATACAGGATAATAGCGTCCTGTTTCCTTCCTGTTACAGAACAATACACAAACACACAAAACACACAAACACACAACAAAGCCCTGTTTCCCAGCCACCTTTTCCCATAATGAACCCGTTAACGGGATCTAATTACCGAGGCATCCCAGTCATTTATCAATCATTACGTTAATTAAAGTTCGTACTCTGTATACAATTGCCTACATACATACATAATGTGTTACCATTCACCTAAAGGTGAGGGGCAAATAAGTATCTGATACACATGAATTTCCCAGGAGCATATGGAGATTAAAGAAACAAGAAATGTTTCATATAACACAGAGAAGTAAAAATATATCAAATCCTCACTCAAACCCAGGTGCAACGTTAATGCAATACAATGTAAATAGCGACTCCGTAAGCATTCATAGCTACGCAAAGTGTACCCTGTGATATGAGAGAGAGGGGAGAGAGATAAGAGAGAGGAGAGAAAGAGGAGAGAAAGAGGGGGCCAGAGAAGAGAGAGAGGAGATAGAGAGAGATGGGAGAGAGAGAAGAGGGAGGAGAGAAAGAGGATAGAGAGAGGGGGTGAGAGAGAGGAAAGAAGAGAGAGAGGAGAGAGAAGAGAGTGTGAGGAGAGAGAAAGATGAGAGAAGAGAGAAGAAAGAGGGAGGAGAGAAAGGAGAGAGAGAGATGGGAGAGAGAGGTAAGAGAGAGAAAGAGCTGTGTGAGATCCATTTAAAGTCCCCAAGGCCACATTGAAGATACATTGTTCTGCCCTGTTTAGTTCTTCCATCCTGTCCTGTTTAGTTCTTCCATATAAGAGTTTACATTTCATTAAAACCTTTGCTACGGATCACACGTCTTCACTAGAAGGGCATCCTGTCGTTTTCTGTTTTCAAGACTTGCTGACATACAAACATTTTTTCGTGGGGTCAAAAAGCGAGACCAAACTATGAAAAACCTCGGCAATTTTTGAAGACCTCTTTATAACTCAGAGAGAGGTCTCACCCCCGCTCGGATGAGGCGAAATTATTAAATAAGTTGTTATATGGCGAGTTTTCTATTTCTATGTACTTCATGGAGGAAATAATTCTTATACAATGCCGACAGTGTACACAGAATTACATACAAGTACACGGCGCTGTGCAGGCTCCAGGAGTCTCTGCCCCATAGAGCTTACAATCTAATTGTTGGGCACAGGCATAAGTGACATGGTCACAAGGCGTTTGCACTGTCTTCACTCACTGAGCTGCCCTGTCACCCCAATAAGTGGTGCTGCAGCCTTAAAAACGGCCAGAGACTCTCTGATTTTTAGCTACAACAATATGTCTGTTGCTTCTTTCTCCCTGAAAAAAGTTCCCTCATCCCTTTGCAAGACAGTGGAAACGCCTGCGCTCCCTCTCATGTTTCCCACATCTCTCCAATAGTAACTTTTACACGTTGACCAAAAGAATGGTAGTGAAGACAGAAAATCAGTTTTAAAACAAAACACTATAGTTCCTCCCCAAAAATAAAGTTTTATGAAAACACAGGAAAGTGCTTAAATTCCCTGTTTTTTTTTAATTTTATTACAAAAGCCTTTTTCTGTAGGAAACTGCATTGGAAAACAGATCCTGGCACTTTCCCAAATTAAGAAAGAGAACAAAGATGACATTTGTTCTGCTTTTTTTTTTTTTTACACGTTGTCATCTTTTTTTTCATTTTTTTTTTAACCGTGACAGAAAATATTTTGTTTCTATGGTTCTCGAAATCTCAGATGAGTGTAAGATTTACATTTAGAGTTTGACACAATCTTCTAATGTTCCAATCATTTTGCACGTTGCTATAGTGATTATTTACCAATAGTGACATAAAAACACATTTATTTATTCTGTTGTTTTTCGGTAACTTGACACATTTTGTGCCCAGTTCCACTTTGTTAGAACAGCATTTTAAAGCTTCAAGAGTCTGTTATGTCAGCGGTGCGCAAACTGTGGGGCGCGACCCCCAGGGGGGGCGCAAGACTACCGACGGGGGGCGCGGGGTTTACAGAGGCCCCGCACGCTTCCCGAAGGCACTTAAATTAAGTGCCGGGGGAGCTGCAGGGCCTCTGCAAACCTAACTTACCGTGGCTCCGGCGGCTTCCTCCTGCGCCACCATGGCAACGCGGCGTCAAAATGACGCTGCGAGGTCATGTGACGTCACATTGCTATGGCAACGTGACGTCATTACGCCAGAGCGCGGGTAAGTTGGGGTTGGGGGAGGGCGCGGGAGTGAGGGGACAGCCGGCAGGGGGGCGCAGGGAAAAAAGTTTGCGCCCCCCTGTGTTATGTTGCCATATACAGCTGCAGCCGAACTGTCCCCACTGCCGGGAGAAGCCATGGTATCCCGGCAGTTGAAATCTTTCCGTGGTGGTGGGGGGGGGGGGGGGGGGGGGGGGGGGTATGGGGGGGGGGGTCTTGGATCTGGTCACAGTGATATTACACATTAGATAACATTAAGGAGACAGCTCCGATCTGGACAAACGTGGGCTAAGGACAGTGGCATGTTTCATAGGAAACATACAGGAGTATCAGGAGGATATACACAAAGCAATGCTGGTCTTAGATTGTAAGCTCTCCGGGGCAGGGATTACCTTTCCTATTGTCTGATTTTGTTGTGCTTATTGTATTATATTTATCTGTTGTCTTTGTAAAGCGCGGAGTACACTTTGGGGCTCTATCTAAATGTACAGAAAAAAACATTTCTGATGCTATCAAAGGCAGACTGAGGCTTTCAAGGTGCAATCCCTCATAGCCGAACAGAAAACAACCTTATATAAAGAGTTTAACAGTATAATTGGCTATCTTAAACAAATCTAACATACTAATACCAAAGATTTTGCTGCTTTCGTGTTTTGGAAACTCGTTTACAATTGAATTTTTTAGGGGCATCTGAAAGGGGAGTTTTTGTCAATCAAGTGTTTTCTTTCTCCTTATCCCACCCTGTCCTTATCAGAGCCAATACAGATAAGAGGATGGGAGAGAGGGGGCTCTGCCTTTGCAGACTTGTTGAACACAGAGATATCAGACAGAAGGGAGCAGCCCGAGGGAGTCAGCCCCCTCCCAGGTCTCAGCTCAGCGTGCTTACAGACTAACAATATTAATACATTTATTTATTTGCAGGTGCTTATATGATAGGTGTCACATTTGGGTAAAAAGGCATCAATCCCCCCTTAAACATGTCACTATGAACCAAGAAGAAGCTGCCACTTGATATCAGTATTTTGATTTTCATCTTCTTAATACCTTGCTTGAAAGTGGGAAATATTTACTGTATGCTGTACATATGCAAAGTTGTACTTCTGTGCCGGGAATCTGTGGTTTCGTTTTCAAATAGTTATAACAAATCTTCGAAACCGAGGAAAACATTCAGAGATACAATATATTATCCTTTTTCATCACTGGCTCAGTTTTAAGCTGTTTGGCAAAAAAAACTAACTCAGAGATCCCAACCACATATTTTTGTAGGTTCAGCCGGGCTTGACTGGTGGGTTTTAAAAAGCTCTCTTAATAGTTTGGTTACCCTCAATATGAGGAAGTCCATAAATCAATGCGATATAGGACAAGAACCTACAAAGAAATGAATTTGCAAAAAAGCAATGGTATGCAATGTAAATGTCAGGTTATATATTCTTTTTAAGAAGTCTGGCTCTGAGTCTGCGAGACACCCTAAATTAGGCCTTTAATATAGAGCGTGCTAGAGCGCGTGCGGGCGCGCACATGGTGTTGCGCATGCATGTGGCGCGCACATTTTGTTTATATGTTTTAAGCGGTGGAATGTGTGGCTAGGGGGCGTGGCTATAGATGTCACAGCTATAGCCGCGCTGTGATTGACTGGCAGCAACACGTGGCGCGGTAGCAGCGCGAAAAAACATATAGTATTTGCTCTGATCTGTGGCACCGCTCACGGCCGTGCGCGTCTTGAGTGTATCAACGTCAGCCTCCCACGCGCTCTATCACAGGCCTTAGGCTGCGGACATAGTGCCGCAGCCCGTGCAGACGCGTGGAGGCTGAAAGAAGGCCATAGTACTCGGGCCATGGGGGGACTTCCTGGGGGCGTTCCCAGTGACGTCACGGAGCTGGTTCACCCTCATTGGGCAAACCACTCACGTGACCGCTCTGTCGCGCGAGAAATCAGTTTTAACTGATTTCTCGCGCATCGCGCGCCCCTTTCTGCCTCCGCAAACACGCGCCCGCATGACGCATGTATGCGAACACTGCCTTAAGGCAGTCTGTTTGCTCAGCATGCGGACGCGTCCGTGCGGTCTGAGGTACCATGGACGCAGCCGAAGATGTAAAAACCAGGACTGTCTGATCCTGTAACTGATAATCTTGATGTATAGATCACCCTGGTTAGAATAAACGAGAGCTGCGTGTATGTCCTTATACTGTCCCAGGGGTGGGAGAGTTTCAGGTGCAGGGGGGAGAGAGGGCGAGGGTCAGGAAAAGGTGAGGTGCAGGGGAGAGAGGGCGAGGGTCAGGAAAAGGTGAGGTGCAGGGGGGGGGGGAGTGATTGATGTGTGAGGTGCAATAAATAAACTATGTTACCTCAAAAACGAATGTTGTTATTAGTTCTTATTAGGAATTTATTCAATGTTTTTAAAAAGTGGGGCGGGGCTAGGTGGCGAGTAGCTTTTTGGGTAATTTGTCAAGCCCTGATCACACGTATAAAATCTTCTTATATACGATGCACATTTTATGAAGATTTGCATTGCTTTTGAGCACTGACATTTTGCTGCACACATATTACAAATATATAGTATCAGTGTCGTTTTACTGATCTCCTGGTTTTTGTTATTTATTCCCATTTATTACCCGCCAGCCTCATACACCCTCCAAAAATAAAGGCAGAATTGTCTTATATGTACATGTAAGTTTATTATCCACTTACAGAGAAATCATTCATCATGAAAACCTAGAACTGAAGATGCACTTATAGGCAAGCTTTCTGTGCCCAATAATTATATTATGTCACCATTACAAGGTCAATTAGTCGTTATGCACAGGCTGCTAATTATACAGCTGGAATTGTGTCAAAACATCTTCATTAAACTTGATCAGTGCTTTTTTGGCGATTGTCAAAGTCAATTTCATCTGCGCCTCTGTGCGTCTGTACGGAGATCACATTTACCCATCTGCGCCCCAAATTATTTATTCATTAGTCCTGGCGCACAGAAACGTCCGGAGCTTGACGTACAGATGTAAATGGTATGTACTAAAAAAAGAATGTTTTCTTTGAGCCACTAAATCAATTAAAAGTGCGTCCAAATTAATTAAAAGTGCGTCAAAATTACCAGCCAAGTTCAACTTGGCGTATACCTTAAAAAAGACTCTTAATAGTTTTGGTGCAGAATAAAGTTGCTATGTATCAACCAAAAAGTATTTGTAGAAGCACGGATGTTTCATTGTACAGAATAAGATAACAAATGTATTTTTTTCACAGAATCGCTATTATAAATATTACAATAATAATTGATATTGCTACCACTGGTCAGATCAAAAAACACTCATTTCTGTTTTTAAAAAAAATCTATGAATCCGGTATTAAAAATGACGCCATGCATTAAACATAATATGAAACAATTACAATTATGAATTATGCCTCATATATATGCGGTTTTCATACATACGACGCACATTTTATGAAGGTTTGTATTGCTTTTAGCACAAACACATGTAAAAGAATATCTTAGTACATAGACCCGAGTTTGTCTTCTCACCGGGGGAGAGAAACTGCCGTTGCATTACCCTAATTCCGCTCTTTCCTTGTATATCACTCGTTAAGCTGTGACACTCGTGGGAAACATTTGCCTAATAATTAACATATAGAAACAGATGATGTGCAGTTGGATCGGTTACTTTTTGTCAGTGGTCTCTCTCTCTCCCCCCTCTATCTCTCTCCCTCCCTCCCCTCTATCTCTCTCCCTCCCTCCCCCCTCTATCTCTCTCCCTCTCCCCTCTATCTCTCTCCCTCTCCCCTCTATCTCTCTCCACCCCACCCCCCCTCTGGTTGCCCAAGAAGGGCTGAAAGGGAGGGGCTTAGTTAAGAACAGAGCCTTTGAAGTGGGTGTACCTGGTTTCATCCCAGTGATTGCGGAAGTTGAGCCTGAGTTTTGGTGGGTCCTAACTTCTGTGTTAGGACCACTTAGGTGGGCTCCCTCCGCCACCGTTGGATAAGGCCCACCACCTCAGGTAGGGGTGTGGAGAGAGGGGGGCCTTTACAAATGCCAGAACACTGTCCGAGCTGTTAAAATAGGTGCCGGCTGCACATAAGTTCTGCCACTGGCGCCACAATCCCCGGCCCTCAAAGAGTTATACTTTTGGGTGCCCCGTTTCATTGCCACCACGGGATGAAGTCTGGCTCTCCGGGGGCCTCGTGTGCTTTCTGCTCATTGTGTGGGGGAGATTGCGTTCTGCGCTCCAACTGGAAGGGCAGCCCTCCTCTGACAGCGCGATGTGCTGACCGCAATGTGCCGGAGCCGCTATGGCACTCTGACACTCATAGGGTTAACCCCTTCATAGCAGCGCCTTGCTGACCCGGGTGCTGCTGCGGAGGTAAATATGTTTCTCGGAGACCGGGTGAAAGTGAATGATATAAGTGAGTGTCTGCTGGTCGCCACAGCTGTGTATCCCTCACTTAAAAACAATCTACTTCAAAGTGGCTGATATTTTGAAGTGGACATAACGGTCTCTTTCTCTTTATTGGAGGCATTTGGCTGCAAACGCCCAACGCGTAATGAATAAAGCTGTATACAGCCAGAGAAATTATTCCGTTTTATGAACATTTAACTTGAAATAAGTTACACTGTGTACCAGGGTCAGTGCCAAATAACAGGCAAAAAAAGTTGAGGTTACTGGAAGACGTTGAATGAAGGGGCTACAGACATAGGGAGACGTGTTTCATGTAGACACTATTTGCTTGTTGACACAGTACAAGTATTCTCTGCCAGCAGCAAATGGATTAAACATATCTGAGTTTCTCACTCTTTGGTAGAAAGAATTGAACCAGATTTCTCAAAGGAAAAACGTAAATAACTTTCATTTGGAATCATTTGCTGGGATGAGGGTGGTGCTGCTGTTAGCACTGATTTTGCCCAATTGTAGCAGCCTGGATACTTTAGTAAATAGACCACACAGTAATATATTCATCGTCCACAATATACACTAACTGTAATCCTCCATGTCATTTTTCTACTTGCAGCCTTCCATACTAATCTCCATGTTCAGAGCTCTGTAAACAGACCGTCTCATTCTCACCCACAGACCAGCTAAGCCTCTATTCTGCAGTCCCCGAGGGCAGGAGCATGACACCCCTGGGCTACGTCCAAATGTGTCACCCTGTCACCGTGAATATTTTTACTTTCCACTGGCTATCATAAAAGGATTATTGCAACAAAGTAACACAGAACATACTGTAAGCAAGAGATCTTATAAATGACATATGTTGATACGTTGAGAATCAACTCTAATCTTCCGAGTTTGTTCTGCAAGTCATTCACAAGCACAGTACGTTATGTTTCACAATGCAAAGTTTCACTCAATATCCTCTCTCTGTGTGGTCGCGGCCTTAACTTAAAACACTCATTAAGTTTAAGAGTAGATTTAAAAAAAAAAAATCTCCAGGAGAAGTTTCCGTAGATGGAGTAAGAGGTCCAGGGCCACAGAGAGGAGTTTGTTGTTGAGCGGTCGTGGTATGTGTGTATATCTTTAATTATATTGCGCCATCCAGGCACATAGCGCATTACAGCAGTGACACACGGGATATAATATAACACCGAATGGGAATAAGCGTTTCAGACATAAAATAGGAAAAGGCGTTCCTGCCCTGAAGAGCTTACACTCGAAGTGGTAAGTGGAGAGAACATACGGAGACGGTAGGAGGGTGTTATCTTGTGTGTCTGCAAGGAGCTGTGTTTTAAGAAAGGTCCTGACGTTGGAGAGAGAGGGCGGGAGAGATCGGCCAGTGGGAGGCATAATGTTGGGACCCTGGAAGTTCATGTCAGACCCCGACGGACGCGCTAATGGCCCTTATGACTTTCAATAAACATCATGGCTTCAATGCTCCCTTCTAAGCGAGATTGTGTCCACAGCTACTTTGTTTCTCTGGAAATTAATTATAAATTGCATTTCTTAATAGTTACAGTGTTTTCTTTACCCGTATCCCTCTTACCCGACACTGGCCTTGTCAGAGAGCCAATAAAGATAAGGGGAGGGCTTTGCCTGTGCAAACTCTTAGGCTGGGGCCATGGTGCTGCAGACCGTGTGGACGCAATCAGACTGCCTTAAGGCGTGACCAGCCTCCGCACGGGCAAAGGTCCCATGGCCCCAGCCTTATGGTGACAGCAGGCAGCTCACCCTGTGGACATAATAACGTTAAAAGTATTATTAAAAAATTCTTATCAGATTCTGGTTAAAAAAAATCACTCACCCGGAAGTGACCCCTTAAACATGTCACTGCGATGAGTAACTAGCACAGAGCTGTTTAAACAGCAGTGCACCTTGTGAGCGGCTGTCTGATTTCTTTTTCATGTATTAGCCCCATTATAGCTGCAGTCCAAGCAATATCCTACATGTGTGTTTTGTTTAATAAATCAGTTCTCTACTATGAGAAAATACTGAATTACATGTTTTATTTATTATAATGTAACAACCATTTTTCGTTCCTATATTAACTATTTACAAAGTCACATCCCCTTCCTCTTCTGAAACAGGCTTTGGCACACCCCTTTTTGAGCCCTGCCCTGCCCTGCCCTCTCCCTAGCAGTGCACCAATTGTATCTAGTGACTGCCTGGTCACATGATCTTCTTTGGTCCTCTTCTGCTGCACTGACAGCCAGTTAGTGAAAATCCAAGCCGAATCTTCGCCGATCGGCAACTTAATTACTTATTGTGTGGATTGTATTGTTGCTCATACTAAAGGAAAATAAATCAAATTAAATAAATAACAAAACGGCCGCTTGGACTGCTGCTTTAGAGCTGCGATCTCCCCAAGAAGCCGATAGGCATTGAACTCTTATAATGTTCGTATCTTGCCCCTTGAGCAGATTCTGCTCTGGCTTTAAAAAAAAAATGTATGCTAAAATTCATGACTTTGTTTATCTCTAACCTATGGTTACCATGGTAACATTTAGACGGCACTGCGCTCAGCGGAGTCCTCCATTTTAACCTCCCGGACATTTAATAATTGACTCCTGAATGGAGCTTCAGATTAAAAAAGAAAAACAGCGTTGGAAGAAAAGGGGGTCAGCGTGAATGCGGCTTTAATATGGGGGGCAGATTGCGGCCATGTAATCTCTATACGAAAGGCCATGTAATCTCTATACGAAAGGTCGCGTGGCTAAAACGTGGGAATATCCGTGACACTGCGATGCTGCACAGACTTTCACACCAAAATAATTCAATCATGTCACAAAATACAAAATAAAAAATAAGCAGCAGGCAAAATTTATTTATTTTTTAACATTTTAATAGCATTTAGCCAATTAGCCTCCTTACACAGATGTGTTCACCCTTAAAATAACCATTTTAGCGTATTTTTTTCTTGGGAAAAAATGAATATTTCTGTTTTGTTTCGAAGGCAATTTTAATCTTATCTGTTAATTCTTTTTTTATTCCCCTTATGACTTTGGCTAATGACGGCATCATAATTAGTTTACACAGCTCAACAAAGGAAAACGTGTGAATTAAAAATTCGCTACTATAAAAAGGCATTTATTGCACATCGTCTTCTACAAGAGAGAAAATAAAGATCGTAAAAACACTCCAAAGCATGCGGTTACTATAGAGAAAATAAACATAAAAAAAAACATTTAATGACACTTATACTTGTATGATTGCTTTAAATAAAAAGAGCACGGATAACTCTGAAACAGGCTCATGCCATTAATTCGCAGCCACTTTAGGGAAGTATATTACACTGTTATAAAGTGGTAAGGACTGGGCCATGCGGTATATAAACATCTTGGGGAAGTACAGTATATGGCAATTCTCTCATTATTATCATAGCAACGAATGGCCAGGATTTAAAATTTGAACATAAACAAGTTATCTGTTTTCCCTAACAGCGGCAGGCTGTATATTGTCATATTATTAGTGTTGCACCGTCCCCACCCCCGCTCCATCATCTACCATCTGCCATACCCTCCATTTACCCTGCACTGCCCCCTCCATTTACCCTCTGCTGCCTCCTCCTTCCACCTAACCTCTGCTTATTTATCCTCTGCCCTTACTCCATAGATAGCGCCAGGTAGGGAATATTCTCATTGTATGTGTATGTCACTACACATTAAAGTGTAAACTCTGTGGATTAGTGTTCTGTATCTATATTGTACAGGCAGTGCTCGGTTATCCAACGGAATCCGTTCTGGAAGTAGCATTGGATAGTGAAACCGTTGTAAAGCGAGTCCCATGTTAATCTGTGGCGGTGAGCGTTGGATAACGCATTCAGGCGTCGGAAAACAGCCCTTAGGGTTGCGTTGTAAAGCGTTGGATATGCCATTCGCTGTAAAGTGAAACGTTGGATAGCGAGGACTACCTGTACATGAGATGTAAGTTTGTATCAATTGACATAGCTATATACATTAGAGTGTAAGCTCTGTGGATTCGTGTTCTGCATCTATACAGTAGAATCTAAGGTTTGTGTGAGCTCTGTACCTACTGTATATACATATCTATTCATCAGAGTGTAAAATCTGTCTACATACTGTACGTGCGTTTCCTCCGGAGCGTGATAAGAGCTCACAGCCACAGTAACTAAGGAAAGCCACATGCCTACTGTACCTGTATCCCAAATCACAGGCCCCCCCCACGCTGAACCACAAAGCATTTCCTCACAAATGGTGATTGGGACCACTTATAAAAGCCCTAATAAAAATTCAACATTTCTATTTAATGGAAAACTACTCGGACAAGTGTTCAGAATGAAAAATGTAATTTAATAGTAATTTATACAAGAACTACACTCAGATCATATAATCAGTATTACATTTCTAGAAGTGCTTTCTCCAAGGTTTTACTTTCCTTTGCATTTTGGTAATCTGGACCGCAGTTGTGTTATTTATCACAATTATATCTTACCTTTTCATTGACAGTTGTCGGGACATTGTAACAGCCTGGGATACAACAAGATGGCTTCTAGTAACTAATGTATTGTAATGTAATTGTCATCACTATACCGTATTTATTAACACGGTGCCAGCAAATTCTGCACAGTACAGTACAATGATTGTAAACCACTGTGCATCTCTAGAACTGCACGCAGACACAGTACAGTACAATGATTGTAAACCACTGTGCATCTCTAGAACTGCACGCAGACACAGTACAGTACAATGATTGTAAAGCACTGTGCATCCTAGAACGCACGCAGAATACGACAATGTTGTAAAAAAAACACCTGTGTCAATCCCTAGAATGCTGCCGCGACACAGTACAGTACAATGATTGTAAAAGCATGGTGCATCCACTAGAACTTGCACAGCAGACACAGTACAGTACAATGATTGTAAACCATGTGCATCCTCAGAACTGCAAGAGATACAGTACAAGATTGTAAACCACTGCGCATCCCCTAGACCTGCACGCAGACACAGTACGTACAATGATTGTAACCACTGTGGCTCTAGAACTGCACGCAGACACAGTACAGTACAATGATTGTAAAGCACTGTGCATCCCTAGAACTGCACGCAGACACAGTACAGTACAATGATTGTAAATCACTGCGCATCCCTAGAACTGCACGCAGACACAGTACAGTACAATGATTGTAAAGCACTGTGCATCCACTAGAACTGCACGCAGACACAGTACAGTACAATGATTGTAAAGCACTGTGCATCTCTAGAACTGCACGCAGATACAGTACAATGATTGTAAAGCACTGTGCATCCCTAGAACTGCACGCAGACACAGTACAGTACAATGATTGTAAAGCACTGTGCATCCCTAGAACTGCACGCAGACACAGTACGTCATGATTGTAAAGCACTGTGCATCCTATAACTGCACGCCGACACAGTACAGTACAATGATTGTAAAGCACTGTGCATCCTAGAACGCACGCAGACACAGTCAGATAAAAACCATAGATTTACAGAATGTTACGGAAGAAATTTTGTCCCGAAATGTGTAATGAGAGCCAGAAAGCTGGCGTCTGCCATGCAAATAATAGGCACAGAAGCAGGTTAAAATTTACAATAGGTGGAAACGGTGCGGGAGGGGTGAAGATTAGGAGATGGATAAGCGATTAGGGATTTCTAATACGCGGTTTAAAAATAGGAGAGAAGGGACAGAAGAGAAATACTTCCGGCGAATCGTGTAGTGTTTCAAATCAACACGATTAAAGCAGCCATGGGTTAGAAAAGATACTTCTTATTTAGGACACACGCCATGCATCCGCGGCACAAAGGGGCGGGGGCGCAGGCGTGCATGCTGGTGGCGTGAGCATGACCGGGCCGTAGCCTGAGGCCACGCTCCATGCTGCCCGTGGCACACGCAGTGCACGCAGTGACCTCGGCGTAGCTGAGGCCACGCCATGTGCCGCGGCACACGTGCCCACAGTGACCGGCCGTAGCCTGAGGCATCCATGCTGCCCGGGCACACGAGTGTCACACAGTGACCGGAGCCGTAGCCCGAGGCCCACACTCCATGCTGCCCGTGGCACACGCATGCACCACAGTGGACCGGGCCGTAGCCTGAGGCCACGCTCCATGCTGGTCTAATTATTATTGCCATTTTTGGGGGGAGACGGGATATTTGCTTAGTGCTCGACCCTAATCTCCCAGGCAAAATTTGACGGAGAACAATATGGCGGCGGATCAGTTTTGGGGTCCGTGGCCAATAGAAGCTGGAACATCATAGGGTACAACGTTACGCTTCCTGTTTGTCAGTCCCGTGGTTACCCTCCAAACTTGTCACCCTGTCCTTACAAGTGAGCCATAAAAAAAGATTAGGGAGGGGGAGAGGGGAGCTGTGATCTGCCCGTGCAAACTCTTGTTAACCACACAGTGTACATCGACCAAAAGGGGCGCCGAAGTGGAAATGAAAGTTTAGGTTTACAAACTAATAATAAAAAAAGGATTTACAGTTGGTGTTAGATTTGGTTAAAAGCGGCATCAATCACCCGCATGTTAACCCTATAATAGTCCACTACCTAGTGCACTTTATTCCTAGGAGTAATTCCCCTTTGAAAGAATCAAAACATGACTGTGCCATCGAATTTTGGTCCTCAGTATGGTGGGGACTTCTAGCCTCTTCACATACGTATGTTGTAACATAGCCTGAGTATCTCGAGGTTAGCTTCTGCAGTGGGTAGCAGAACACAAAGCCCACCAAGTCTGTACTGATCACTAAACCCACCGCAGAAGACTGCCGGCCGGTGAGCCGGGAGTGGAGATGTTGTGGGTGCCTTGCTTCCTGGTGCCCTGCGGCAGGAACTAGTAGCAGAAACCACCAGGATTGTATATAAGATAGAGAGCAGAGCACAGTATGGGGAACATGTGGGGAAGAGGGGTGGCCATCCGGAGGTTGTGGCATGGGAGAGGTTGATAGAACGTCAGCACAGGGTACAGTACGTATATTTCTGTGGGCTGGATACAAGGAGGCACAGGAAGTGTCGCCCTTCTCCTCCAGAATAGTATCAGGGGGTCAGGAGCTGCCATTATTTGGTAAAAGTCTCCGGCAAACGCACACGGATTCCAGGGCTCATTCTCTCCCTTTTATTACCGGTTTTTAACCTTGTGTTTAATGTTGAGAAATGAGCGGGGCTGAGTTAACATGGCAGCCACATCCTCTCTAGACATCTGGACTCAGAACCCTTATCTGAGTGCTCCGCCAGATCTCGCGGTTTTATCGGTAACGGCGCCTGCGTGGCCACTATAATCCGGGTGGCTATAGTACGGGCCCTGCGTGGCCACTATAATCCCGCGCGTATAGTAACGGCGCCTCGTGGCACTGTAATCCCACGGTTTTACGGTTATCTAGGAAACGAGAACGTGCGTGGCCACTATAATCCCGAGGTTATACAGTAAAGGGCGCGCGGGCGTGGCCATAAATCCCGCGGTTTTATAGTAGCGCGTGCGTGCGCACTCTAATCCCGCGGTTATAGAACGGCGCCTGCGTGGCCACTATAATCCCGCGGTTATAGTAAGGCGCGTGCGTGGCCACTATAATCCGGGTAAGTACGGCGCGTCGGTGGCCATTAATCCCGCGGTTATAGTGACGGCGCGTCGTGGCCCCATAATCCGCGGTATAGTAACGGCGCGTGCGTGGCCACTATAATCCGCGGTTTATAGTAACGGCGCGTGCGTGGCCACTATAATCCCGCGGTTATAGTAACGGCGCGTGCGTGGCCACTATAATCCCGCGGTTATAGTAACGGCGCGTGCGTGGCCACGTAACGGCGCGTGCGTGGCCACTATAATCCCGCGGTTATAGTAACGGCGCGTGCGTGGCCACTCTATACCGCGGTTATAGTAACGGCGCGTGCGTGGCCACTATAATCCCGCGGTTATAGGAACGGCGCGTGCGTGGCCACTATAATCGCGGATTAAACAGCTTCTTTGACAAGTCTCTTTTTCTGGGATTGACAAACGCCGGAAATTCCCATTGACTTGAATTGGATTTTCCATATAGGGCCCAATTCGCACTAACACTCTTTGGTGAACACCCCTTTCATGGTCTGCTCGGAGAATGGCTTTGTGCTGCATAGTGATGTGGTGCAAGTAATATAGTCAGCGACGTTTGTAATGTGAACACTGTACTGCAGGCTTTGGGCCTTCAGTCAAGAATAAAATGAAGTTCAGCTACTTTAAATAGCATCGCGTTGAGCTCGCTTGTAGTATCGTAAGGTCATTGCGTAGGAAACTGAGCTTCAGCACAACGCAAACCTGCAAAGCTGCCAGAGCACCCTACCCATACGCAAAGCCTCAACATCTTTCCACTTACACACAGGCCCGATTACACATATTGTATCTGAAATGTTTGTGTTTTTTTGGACAGGGAAAGGGAGCGACTTTGTATCACCAGCTGTTTCTGTTTACACCATCCAGCTGGGTAGGGAGTTCTCATTCCAAACATGGACTGCTGACCGCAGTGTGCAGCCCTGCAGCGGACATGCACTCTGTTTCCTGTTGGAAGCATGTGTACAAGTATCATTCAGTCACAGCTGCGCAACAGTGAAAATGCGATAAAATCTGTTATTTTTCCTCAACACCACTAATTGCGAACATGAGAAAACAGACAACAGTACAATACTGAATCTAACCGAGGTCGGGGCAGATAAACCAGCTCCACTTCACACTTAGGAAACATTATTTTCCACCCTTTATAGACTTTCGGTGTATTTGCCATTATTTACAGAAAACTCTCGATGACGGGTTTATAGCAGCAATCCCGGCTGCTAGTTTTCTTGTTTTGTTTTTTTAACCTTTACAGCGCCGAGAGACCAGTGACACCAGAGTGGGCGTGTGGCGCTTCGGCATCGCGATCACCGCTGTAGCATTCACATGATGGACGCAGGCCCGGGAAACTGAAGTAGAGGGAGGTCTTCTTTTTGCCCATGCCCTATCTAGTACGTCACAAGAGCAATGCAAAGATTTACCTGGCCAGGTATTTTTACAGGAGGAGTCCGCTAGTCTCAGTGTGTGGAAGGTTTACGCTCCCGAAAAGTTACATTTTTGAGAGAGGCAGAAGTTCAAAATGTACCAGTTTTGCGCATTTCTAATTGGTAATAAGTGACCCTTTACAGTGCTGTGCGTATTACTATAGCACTACAAAGGAAGAACACCACTCTGATAAAGGGTAGCGAAGCTCGGTCCGATGTTGCTGAAACCCATCAAGGTTGCGTTGTTTGCTAAAAGTCATTTGATGGGCCAATAACTACTTTTATAATATGTAAGGGATGTATGCACACTTTTATTAAATGATTCATTACTTGTACAGTATTTATCTCTCGAGTTCTCCTTTCTCACTTTCTTTTTCCTGACTTAAATGACAGTTAATGCTGGTCCAGTTCGATTACAATTGTCGGTGTTGTGAACTCCTCTGTAGCTATCTGTTTGTCTATCTGTCAGTGTGACCATATACGTGTGTAATATATGTGAGTATAAATATATGTATTTGTAACTCTGTTTATAAATGAGTCAATTTAAACCTTAACACCACAAAGAGCACACGACCTTTTATTCAAGCTAAAACAGGATTAGGTTTGAATGCAGTTCTATAACAGGGACGGATGAGACCATCACACATTAAACATGGGATAAAGCGCCTCGCTGGATCAAAATATAGATTTTCTTTCAATAAGTAAGTTTGCAATCATGAATCTTCTCATTGTAATCATATGCTTAGCGAGCTAACACCCTCACTGTCAGCCTGCCCATCCACAGTATGGAGCCAGATTATCAACCCCCTTGTTCCTGGGCTCCCAGCCTGGCACGCCAACATCTTAATAAGACAAAAGTGCACTATACCATATCCCATAGCAAGTAACAGAAAGCACATCAAACCCAAAACAGAGGGGAGGGCGGTGAGTATGTCTCACTCAGGGGGCATGCACACTACCTCACTTAAATCCTGCCTTCTAAACCAACTCCCCCACCCCAGTTACTCATCTAGACTTGAACCCCTGACTTGGTAAATAAAAGAAGGGGGGGGGGGGTGATAGTCTGGCCCGCTAGCCATGAGGCCCCGGCCCAAACTCATGGGCCGGCTTTGTCGCTATTAAAGAATAGTCACTGTACTATAAATAAAACACAGCCAGTTCCCCGGGCTCCTTAGGGCACAATGTATCTGTTGTTGGCTATAATATTACCGCATGAAGTTATATTATGAAAAATAACATATCAATTCTATTGACTGACACAGTGACAAAGGGAGAATTACTTAATATCTAAACCAGCACAAACTATGCTCTCACATGGCAGATTAAATTAGGACATGCAGAAAATCTATCCATTAACTCATTAGTTCAGAAATTATAACTCATTAAACTGTGCATAGCTAATACAGGCTGGCATTCTGCAAACAGCACGGCTGTTTATTGCAATATTATACCTCATAATTGTTGTATTTCAAGGATAAATGGAACTCACACGATACGACGACAATTATCTTATTGGAGGATGAAACCTGCTGACAAACCTGTTATTGCTTCGTGGTAAGGTTAAGGGAAATCATAAAGGCTGGATGTATTGATAGGAAATATACCAAATAAAAGATGCCATGCTAAACTTGGGGGCTGGGGGGTGGGGGGGGGTCCGTCCTGGCGGTGGAGGGGGCCCAACCAAGTAGTCGATACCGGAAGTTGGGCCAGACTTCTGGTGGGGCCTGACTTCTCGGATCGGACTGCCAGGGTGGGCACCCATCGCCGGCGGGCCTGTCTTTGATAGCTGGATCTCTGTGCCCATTCTGCGCCCCCTAGTCGCTTCTTGCCCCGCCCTAGTGGTGACTCTGTATATACATTTTACTTTATTTAAAACAAAGCTGCCCTGGAGCGGAACCGCGGCTCTCCAAGCCATAGTGACTGGTTCCTGAGACTCAGTTTCAAATTCCTTTACAAATGTTCTTGTCTAGGAGAAAAAATATGGCCACTGTAGTCCCCCTTACTCTGGAGACTAATGGAAACCCGTTTCTTCAACGTGCAGGTCTCCTCTAGGACAGAGATACACAGTGCAGGTCTCCTCTAGGACAGAGTGCAGGTCTCCTCTAGGACAGAGGTACAAATTGCAGGTCTCCTCTAGGACAGAGGTACAAATTGCAGGTCTCCTCTAGGACAGAGATACAAAGTACAGTGGCGGCCGCCATTAGCCTCCTGCGGCCTTTTCGGCAGTTTTGGGCGCCTGCGGGTACTTTCATTGTCTAGCGCTAAGCGCTTTCATTGTCTAGCGCTATTAACGCTATCTGCTGATTTCGGGCCACGCGGAAAAGTCCGCGAGAGACGGGTGAGAGACGGAAAACATCCCCAAATTTTTTTCGGGGATGTTGGAGGTTAAAAGGGGCCGCGACAGTACGTCCCTACTCACTAGTTCATAGTGTAATTCTCAATTTAATGTGACAGGCAAGAACAGAGGATCAGGAATCTCCTCGCCTGTAACTGTTTCCCTGCACTTTGGAACTGTACGAATGGAAAACCGTGACATAATTGTGAGTACAGATGTGGGAACTGTTCCCAAAAGTTTGTGAAATTTGCAGGGTTTTTTGGGGGGGGAGAAGTTAGGAAAACAACTGGCAATATTAAGGAAACTAAACGACATTTGTATATTCAGTTACTCAAGTTAGTGTGATCGGTATCAAGCCTTCTCGCCTTGTGTGCTCATACGCCCAAGGAGCAGCACTTAAGATATAACTCAATCGTTTTCTTTTTGGTGGCCTGCCAGTTATATTTCCACAGCCCGTTAATAGCCGGAAGTCTTTAGTTTTAAATGCAAAAGCTGTAAGTTGATTTTCACTTTGATTTCAAATTTCCCTTAAATCTCCTTTGATCTCCGTAAAGCAACAAGTTTAAAAAAAAAAAACACAGCAATACCCGCCAAAATCAGAAGGTCCCCCCTCTGTGGAGCTGAACCCCGATTATAGAGATATGTTACTTTTTTTTTAACCTTTGTCAGTACTTGCAAGAAAAAATCCGATGGCTTCGGGGTCACCCAATCAGAAGCTGCAATGTCATCTCAGTGATGCCACGGGATTTTATTGGCCAAAAAACAACAGAAAGCCGCAACGTTAGCATTCTATTGGCCGCTGGTGGCCAGGCTGACCCGTAGACGCTGCGTCATCACAAGGCTACTAGAACTTCGAACTTCAAAACTAAAAAGGTAGCAGGAATAGTTCAGCCGTAATGTTACAGGCGTTTGAAGTGGGCGCCAGTGAACTTTAGTAGCGTTTATGTAACACGAATATGCTTACTTTGTTAGTTACTAAAGTTGAATAGTTAACATAAAATCAATTTAGGATATACAATGACTTAGATATTTCATTATAGGCCTATTGCAGTATTAAAATAAAATATTACAATTATTTTGTGATTGGTTATTAGGACGTTTACTGGGAGGGACACAATGCGCTAAAATACTCAGTCAATACATTCAACTTGTATATTCATACACTTCTTAATTAAAAGGTTATTATATCAGGGACGTGCAAAAGTACTTAGATTACACCAACTACTAGCGTTTCAGGATCTCACGTCATAGACCGATTACTCGGAATACAACAAGGGTATGTACTGTATTATTCTATTTACATGGATGCCCTTTACAAATATTGACTTAAAAGCGTAAAGGAAAGAAAAATGACATACACATGTTGATTTTTTTTGATTTCATACATATGACGCATAATTCGTTGCTTGAATTTAAGTCTGACGCATTGCGTCATGATCAGTACCCAATTACACAATTGAAATGAAAACACCTCCTGGCTTCCAACTGACAGGCTAACCAGTCCTCCTTACACAGCACCCCAATACCTGCACATGTAACTATGTAACACAGCACCCCAATACCTGCACATGTAACTATGTACCACAGCACCCCAATACCTGCAGATGTAACTATGTAACACAGCACCCCAATACCTGCAGATGTAACTATGTAACACAGCACCCCAATACCTGCAGATGTAACTATGTACCACAGCACCCCAATATCTGCAGATATAACTATGTACCACAGCACCCCAATACCTGCAGAGTCGCAATTTATGATTAGTGCACGTTATGTTTTATATTAGTGGAGGTTTGAGTGCATCCTATAGGGAACTTTTCGATTTTCGTGCAACGTATCTATTTTTCCCTGATTGCACCGCTCTAGAACGTTATTATTCATTAGCTGAGCAGGCACCTTCTATATAAATGGTATTGTATGTACCCCGTGTTGTTACCCCACTCCCAGAAGCAGCATGACAATGACGATGCTCCATCCCCCGACATGAGTGCCACAGAAAGAAAAAATATCAGGACAAATCTGTACGACTGGTAACTAATTGGGAGGGCTCCGGCAATAAAGAGGAATGCTGGCACAATACCAGGATAAAATAAACCCCAGAGGGAACCCGGGTCAGCAATCCCCTGCAAAGTATTGCATTACAGGCCTCTCTGATAATGAAGATGTGTGTACATGCGGAATAATAGTTCCTCTGTTCTTATGTTTGTACCGGTAAGTTTTAGCAATATAAAGGACTATAAATAGTTTTCAATTATGGGACAAAGATGAGAAATGATCCTGATGCTACAATAGGACAACATCACTTTCATCTTGACAGTTCCCCCTACGGCTTTTGTTTCTTAGATGTAATATTTCTGCCCATACTGTACATGTTTTTAATCTCCGTAGCACGAACAGCACAGAACGCAGTTACTCGGCGAGACTGATATTGCGTAAAGCATTAAGCAGAGTTGGAAATACTTTTGTATAATCTAAATACATATTCTCTTTTATTTTGTGCCAATGGCATGATCAGTGGTTACTTCTTTACATATGGTTTTAGTAACTGAGCAGGACTCATAAGTATAATGTTGTGTGTTTAAATTCTCCCCCACGATATCCTACAAATGAAAGGCTTAGGCTGTTTAACAAAGCAAGTGAGCAAGGAGTGCCAATCCGTGTGCCATATGATCGAAAGTTCCTTAAAGCAGAAATCTGGCCTCCCTTTCTCTAATCTTCAGTATTCAAAGCATGAGTTGCAAAAGTAAAGCGACAGCACAGACTTTCCAGAAAGAATATCCTCACACTGAAGCAGCAGCTCAGTGAGTAAGGGAGGGCGCTGACTCTCAAAACCCATGGCACTGACTTTGAGGCAGAGGTCAGCTCCTTGCGACCTTGGAGAAGGCCAGTGAGGACCAGTAGAAGGGCCGTGTGGACCTGAGGCTCTAGTCTCCTCAAAGCATGTGCTGCGACTGGGTTTGTTACCTAGAGTATGTCTTTTTTTCTCATTTTTGAGAAGCCATTTCACTTTTGTTGAAGCTATGATGCTGTAATAGGATGAACCTATGGAAGTTTCCTGTCATTGGGCCAATTGGAGGGCAACGTGATTTGTCCCCTATCTGATTTACATGCGAACTGCCATGTTTTTTCATCCCGGAATAGAAAGAGGGTGAGATTTACTAAACTCTGCCAGCCGTGATCGCTGCGAGAACGCACGTTAAATGTCATTCAAATCCAAAATGCATAATCGCACTGCGATCGTGGCTATCAACACTAAGGGAATTGTCCCCATCGGTCATTATTTCATAGCAAAGGAAATATGGTGACAACAGTATCAACTAATCTAAAACAATAAAACGCTTCAAATCCATCAGTATTTAAAACCAACTCCTTACCCAATACACCAGATCTCCTCCCCAAATTAACAAAAAAGTGAGAGGCTGTTTGACAATCCTCCTATCAGCACTCCACAAAACGCACACGAGGCAAACATTGGAGCAAAGACCTTGTGGGGCAGACAGATACAGCCAGATTGCTGGGAATTTCCTAGATTGTGGGGCAGTCAGTAAGATAACTATGAGCTGCTGCGACTGCCAGCGGTTCTCACCTTCCCTGGAGACCTATAAATCTGGCGACATGTATACAGTATGGCGACATGTATACAGTATGGCCACTTTTATACAGTATGGCCACTTTTATACAGTATGGTGATATTTATACAGTATGGCGACATATATACAGTATGGTGACATATATACAGTATGGTGACATATATACAGTATGGCGACATATATACAGTATGGTGATATTTATACAGTATGGTGATATTTATACAGTATGGCGACATATATACAGTATGGTGATATTTATACAGTATGGTGATAATTATACAATATGGCGACATATATACAGTATGGTGACATATATACAGTATGGTGACATATATACAGTATGGTGACATATATACAGTATGGCGACATATATACAGTATGGTGACATATACAGTATGGCGACATTTATACAGTATGGCGACATTTATACAGTATGGCGACATGTATACAGTATGGCCACTTTTATACAGTATGGTGATATTTATACAGTATGGCGACATATATACAGTATGGTGATATTTATACAGTATGGTGATAATTATACAGTATGGCGACATGTATACAGTATGGCCCCTTTTATACAGTATGGTGATATTTATACAGTATGGTGACATATATACAGTATGGCGATATTTATACAGTATGGTGATAATTATACAGTATGGCGACATGTATACAGTATGGCCACTTTTATACAGTATGGTGATATTTATACAGTATGGCGACATATATACAGTATGGTGACATATATACAGTATGGATACATTTATACAGTATGGCCACATTTATCCAGCATGTGTAAACAAATCCCATTGGAAAGCAATAAGACTTGGTTTACTGTCTTTGATACATCCAGAGCAACAATTTGTCCCTCTCTTGCACTGATACATAGACTCGCCTGCGTCAGTTTTATGCTAAAATGACATTAGTACGTAGATCACTAAGTGTGCACAGAGTTGGGGACAAGATAGTCCAGGTCCATACAAAGCAAGGCAACTAACAACAATAAATTCCCACGATCCTTTCTGCATCCGAAGCTGAATTTGAGCTGAGCACAAACGGATCCCCAGTACAGTTAATCTTGGTTCCATGTCACTGGGGAGACTCTAGTCCAGTCTTTGCGTCTCTAATCCCAGTGCATGCTGGTTATTAATAGTCCTGTATCTTTATGGATAAATGACCACGGATCAGTCCTTTTCTACAAAAAACAGCTCTGAGCCGCCTGGTTGGCTGAAGCAAGTTAGAATAAACAGGAAAAGTTAAAGAAAATGAAGGATTTACGTTTTCCTTTTGACCTCACCAAGTTTCTTCTTTAATTTATCAAACAAAGCAGCAATCCAGAAAATAACAGCACACAGAGGGACAGGACATGTTAGCAGACACACACTGTTATATGTGCACGATAGTACAGGGGTGTGCAAACTGGGGGGCACGCAGTAGTTACAGAGCCCCCGCGCTCTTCCCGAAAGCATTTAAATTAAATGCAGAGGGAGCGGCGAAGACCTCTGTAACTTCCATTACCTTGGCTCCGGTGGCTTCTGGTGACGTCTCGCCATGGCAAATGACACCGTCAGAACACTGGAGACAAGGTAAGGAGGGGGGCGCGAGCAGAGAAGGAGAGCCGGCAGGGGGGCCGCAGGGGAAAAAGTTTGTGCACCCTGCAGTAGAGAAACATTTCAAGGCTCCCTGGCCCCCTCGTCAGATGCTCTATTTAGCAGATGATATTGACCTTAAGCCAGGCCCTCCCATTTCAACACTGTCCCATACAACTGAGAATACCCCCTTCAAATTCCAAAAAGGCCTATCTGTCGCCCATATAAATATCCGTAGCCTGCTGCCCAAACTGGATGAACTAAGGGCATGGTGCCTTCTGCATAAACCCAAAGCCATCGTTCTTACAGAAACATGGCTATCCCCGAAAACTCTTGATGCTAAGATCGCCATTCAAGGATACTCCATTTCTAGGAAAGTTAGGTCAAAGAGAGTAGGGGTGTTATTTAATATTGCAGATACCTTACAATTTCCACTGTTAAATTGCCCCCCAAGCCCACCATGTTTGGAAATCCTAGTTGGCAAAATCTGCCTCCCCTTTTCTAAACCTGTCCTGATTGCTGGCATCTACCGCCCCCCTATAGCCCCTCTACAGTCCCTGACTGATATCACCCAGTTTCTTGGCTCCATTTCCTCTCTGAATGAGAAGAGTGAGCTGCTAGTTCTTGGGGATTTCAACTACAATTGGGTCGACCCTAAAAGCCACAAAATCCAGAAACAACTCAAGTCACTTAACCTAACGCAACTCATTTCCCAACCCACACGGACAAACGGACAAACCTGAAATCTCACAACCACTCCTTGCTAGACTGGATTCTCTCCTCTAATCCCAGCAGAATCCAATCCTCTGGCATCCTTCCTGACATTCTCAGTGACCATGCAATAGTGTACTGTGTAAGGAAAATGAAACCACCCCAATAAAGCCCTAAAGTCCTCCTCACTAAAACATTTAGAAAATGTAACCTACAACAGTTTCTGGATGACCTTACCAACTGCCCTTGGTACAGAATCGACTTAATTCCCGACCCTGATTCTGCACTCGACTATTTCCAATCGAGTTCTGAAAACTCTGCGATACCCATGCTCCACTACGCAGAATAAGAGTACGGGGGCCCACCTTCTGTGGGTTACAACTGACCTTATAGCGCTCTACCATTTCAGGGATGCCTTGTGGAAAAGCTACAAAGTAACTGTCACAATCAAGGATCTTAATTACTACATGGTGCATGCGGAATATGTGCAGAAGGCAAACAAGGCATGCAAAAGCACAATATTACTCTGACAATCTCCACCAGAATACATCAAACCTAACTTCTGGAAGGTTATCCACAATATATTCCAGCCTCCTAACCATCAACAACCAAGTAATATCACTAAGGGGGATATTACTCTGACAAACCTCACTGACATTGCAAATGCATTCAATGATTACTTTGTTCGGTGTGCTACTAACTTATTAGCTAAATGCAACTGAAACCACAAACATGAACCTCATTCTGAGAGTACCCCTACAGACCAACCCTCCCCCAACACTGCTCACAATTTTCAATATGTCCCAGTATCTGAAGAGGAGATTACACAAGTGCTCCCCAAATTAAAACTAAGCAGCCAATGTGGACCTGACTTACTACAATCTAAGTTCCTTAGACTTGGTGCCCCAGTCATTGCCAAACCATTTGCTTCCATAATCAACTCTATTCTGTCTGCAGGCCATATCCCTAAGACCTGAAAAACTGCCAGAGTTGTCCCAATCTTCAAAAGTGGGGACAAAAACACTGTCACAAACTACAGGCCAATCTCTCTTCTCCCAATACTATCCAAAGTCATGGAAAAATATGTTCACTTCCAATTAAGCGATTACTATACCAAGGCAAATTTCCCTAGCCAATTCCAATCTGGCTTTCGCCCCAAACACTCCACGGTAACTACCCTGCTAAAAGTTTGCCATGAGATCCAGTGTGGAATGGAACTGGGACACTTGTGCAATATTCCTAGATTTTGCAAAGGCTTTTGATACTGTGGATCATGTTATCTTGCTTAACAAACTCCAGTGCTCTGGAATAGGGAAGCATGCTTTAAACTGGTTTCATGCCTACCTATCAGGTAGATCCCAACATGTGTCTATCTCAGGCTCTAACTCCAACCCCTTGGATATCACCTGTGGTGTCCTGCAATGCTCTGTTCTGGGGCCCCTACTCTTCTCAGTGTTCATCAATGATCTTCCTACATCTTGTAAGGAAGCCTCAATACACATGTATGCAGATGACACAATCATATGCATACAGCCATTACCTCTCCGACCTTGAACACATACTTCAATCTGACTTTTTGAGACTTGAAAATTGGATCTCCCAAAACAAACTGTTTTTAAACACTGACAATACTGTAACAATGGTATTTGGGACCAAGGCTACATTTTTAAAGCTTCAAATGACTGAGCTCCAGATCAGAACCAACGTTAATACCACCCTAACTCCTGTTGCTAGTTTTAAATACTTGGGATATGGTTTGAGTACCATTTAACATTTGGGATGCACATTGATACCCTGACATCCAAAACCTATGCCAAACTAGGTGTACTTTATAGGAACAAATCCTCCCTAATTTTGCTAGTCAGAAAGCATATTGCAAAGCAGATGCTAATGCCAATTATCGACTATGGAGACATAGTATATGGCTCGGCACCCCAAACCCACCTTAGCAAACTTGATACCCTCTACAATTCAATATGCCGTTTTGTTCTCCAATGCAACTGCAACACAGATCACTGCGAAATGCTCAAAGAACTAGATTGGTCATCACTTGAGTCTAAGCGCAAAGTTGATCTCTCCTGTCTTGCCTTCAAATACTTTCTGGGAAAGATACCTGCCTATCTGAGCAAGGTCCTCACCCCTACCACATGCAGCACGTATCATCTGAGATCTGACTCCAAAAGACTGTTCATGGTCCCAAGGTTCAGCAAAGTATCCGGCCAATCGTCCTTCTCTTACCATGCACCCCAAAACTGGAACAACCTACCGGAGACTCTCACAGCCGCCCCCAATCTAAGTTCTTTCAAAACTAAAGCTGTCTCACATTTTAATCTGGTCTGTAACTTTTACATATGCCTATAATATATATTATCTTTAACTGTACATGCAATGTCTTGTATATAATATATACCCTGTTCACTTATGTAACTATGTACTTGTAACCATGTATTATTTGTCATCATAACTCTATGCCCAGGACATAATTGAAAACGAGAGGTAACTCTCAATGTATTACTTCCTGGTAAAACATTTTTATAAATAAATAACATAACGTGTGTGTCTGCTAACTTTTCCTGTCCCCGTGTGTGCTGATATTTTTTCTGGATTGCTGCTTTTTTTGATACATTAAAGAAGAAACTTGGTGAGATCAAAAGGAAAAGGTAAGTCCTTCATTTTCTTTGATTTACTTTTTGAGTGCTGATCCAGTATGGTCTTTGTATAGTTAGATGCTTCTTTCGGTATAGATGCAGGATCGCAGCACCTCCAGCTGAATTAGCGTGTAGAAGACAGTGTGAGTGCTTGTGCCATGTGAACACTCTACTTCAGGCTTTGGGCCTTTTAAATATAAAAATGTGAAAAACAGCTAAGAAAAATTAAGATTTCTAAAAGGCTTTAACGGGCATCACAATAAGATTACTTTCACGATACTGTACATAATTTTGAGGGAACATATGATATAATGTTTTAGCTCCTCTGTTCACATATGGTTGCAGCCCAGCCAATTTTTTGACCATTCTGGATGTTTTTTGGCACCCATGTCCAGCACTTAGAAACCCCCCCACCTGCCCCCTGGCAATATCACATGTTTTGTTTTTTAAACAAGTGTTTGTACTGGGCGGGACCCTCGCAGAGGCAGGAATTTGTGTGGGAAAAACCTGCTCAGGCCTTTAACTCAGGGGCGCTCAACTCCAGTCCTCAAGCCCCCCCAACAGGTCAGGTTTTTAGAATATCCCATCTTCAGCAGAGGTCTGCGCAAGCAGGGACTGATTGAGTCAGCTGGACTGAAGCAGATACTGATTGAACCAACTGTGCTGAAGCAAGGAGTGATTGAACCACCAGTGTGGAAGCAGGGATATCCTGAAAGCCTGTCCTGTTGGGGGGGGGGGTGGGATTGAGGACTGCAGTTGAGCCCCACTGGTCCACCTTACAGCTGACATAATCGCCAAAGCTCCGCAATGAATTGGTTACTCTTGTGAGCGAGGACATCTCGGAGGCCCCGACATTCTCTGCTTTCTCTTCAGCTCATTCCGACCTTCATACACTAATAGAATCATTCCCTCCTGCGATCTGGCATTGGGTTCACCAATCAACACAACAGGAGGCGGAAATAACTCAGCAGCAACATACAGCGACTCTAAATGACATACTTATTCAATCCATGTTTATCGTGCATATGTGTGTACATATATAAAGGCCCGCAGACAGAATTAATGGGGCCCAGGACTCCGGACACTACCAGAACCTGAGCCACATATCGAGAGGCGGGGCAGGATTTGGGGGCATTTGTTAAGCAGGCAGGGGTAGCTGGGGATCCTGTGGCTGTTTGTGTGATATAATTGATATAAATACACAAAAAGGCTTTAAAAAAAGTAGTGGTACTGTGTCTGACTACAAGGGATTCAGACTTAATTTAACATTGAGGAGACGTTATTCTGACAGCATTTCAGAATGATTTATACGGTATGTCTGCACAGAAAGCGAGAAGGGACAGAGGCTTTATATATATATATATATATATATATATATATATATATATATATATATATATATATATAAATTAAAACATTGTGCAGAGAAGCCAATTCGTTTTTTGTCAAGGTCCAACTTTCTTGCTCGAGGTTCAGGCTTGACCTTGGGGCGGCAGAGGAACAGGTGCGGTCAGACACAGGTGCGGCTGGCCAGTGCAGGTGTGTTGGAAAGCTCGGCCACAGTCGCGCTCACCCAGCACCGAAACCCCAACGCCGGTCACAGTCTCGCACAACCTGCCCCTCCTAAAAGGAAGGAAAGCCCACGGCATGCAGCCCTGATTGGGCACCGCACCACTGCCGCCACCACTTGACCTCCCTCGCTGACCTGCGTGGCATTTATCTAACACAAAGAGGGAAGGGTAACATCATGACCAAACCCAAGGCAAATCATTGCCCCCCTTTCCCCCCACCAGCAAAGTGCAAAAGGGCAGACCAACCCAAAAAGACCTCACGCTGAGAGAGAAGTGGGTTCAACAGAGCAAGGCCCATGACGATTTAGTGGTCACTTCAAAACGCCCTGGTTGTCTGGATTTTTGCCCATGACAAACCCTGAAATAGTGGTTCTCTGGGGTTGCAAATGAAAACGTAATGGTAATCCATACACCCTAGTACTACCACAGTTTGACCAATGTACATATGCACATGTCCGGGTGTGTGTATAATATTCCTTCATATGTTTGTAGAATGTATTTGTGGGCAGCAGGTTACCCCAGATATTCCTGTGTTTGTGAAGGGGAAGAGAACTGCGGGCAAACCATAATTTCCAGCCCTCTCTAGTACTGCTTTGTAGTAATCAAGTGATTTCTAAACATTAGCAAGAGCCACTAGAGTGGAAGTGAGTTACAGTATATGTGTGTCACCTTCACTACTGTATGTTAAGGAAACTGAATCATCAACCACGTTTTCCTCTGCCAAACGGCTTTGCTTTCCCCTGTGCTCGTACTGTCCTTTCACGGCTATTTTATGGTTTCACAGAATACAGTTAT
This sequence comes from Ascaphus truei, assembly GCA_036426205.1. Taxonomy (NCBI): domain Eukaryota; kingdom Metazoa; phylum Chordata; class Amphibia; order Anura; family Ascaphidae; genus Ascaphus; species Ascaphus truei. The sequence continues at coordinate 913,657 of CM071588.1, forward strand.
CTGGGGTAACCGTGTACAGTAAGCGCACTGAGCCCATAGAAGAAACTGAAGCTATTAACAAAGATCAAACTCTCCGGAACAAACACATTCACTGACTAAAACCTTTATTATGCACAATAATAATGTCACCAATAGTGTATAATACCATATACACAGTGTAATACCATATATGAATCTGACAGGAATATCGTGGAGTACGGCCCATGATCGATACGGTCTTCCTCACAGATTGAGAAACCTTCGTAATACTGTAAAAAATAGTCCCCCTTGGCGCTGGTCCTCAGTTGTAAGTGCAAATTGCAATATGTGAAAAAAAGACAATGGAAACAGTGTATAGTACCAAACTGTATAAATGTTGCAATTCATTCCAGCATGCATTCATTGCTATACAGTGTGTGTACAGTGTGTGTACAGAGTATCCGTATACACTATATAGCCATTCCGGATGTCCTCCCAGGGAGGAAGAGTATAGCGCTGCACTGCCAGAAAAGGGTGGAAGCTGGATCGCTAGAAGGAAAATCTTTGACTGTATCATATGTCTACAATAAAAACCAGGCGCAGCAGGAGGAACTCTAACGCGTTTCACGCTATCTTGCGCTTTATCAAAGAGTCTGAGCACTGACATTGTTCCGTTTTTTCCACTATACAACAATGAATGGATGTTGAAATGAATTGCAACATTATACTGTTTGATACTATACACTATATCCTATTTTGCGTCTACGGCCTTCATTCTGTGGTACAAAAACGCAGTATATATACATACTGTATATAAATATATTCCAATTGATGGGAACTTTTCTAATGAAATCATAAGGAGAATGACGATTGGATGGAAAACATTTGGAAGACAATCTTGCAAGGGAACCTTGCGTTGTGCCTCACAAGGAAAATTCCTTTGGATGTTAAACCTGGACCCTAAAAGCGAAGATAATTTAGACGCTTCAGACAACACAAAGAAGTATGGAGGGATGTAAGCTATAACTATATACAAATATAGCTTTCAAAAGAACTATTTATCCCAAGGGCAGTACAAAGGGGCCCTTAAGGTTGGAGGAAAAGAGATTTCACCAGCAACAAAGGGAAGGGTTCTTTACCCATGGAGACTGTGATGGCAGATACAATAGATTTCTTCAAAAAAAGGTTGGACATCATTTAGAAAAGAAAGGTATACATTGATATACCAAATAAGTAAACATGGGAAGGAAGTTGATCCAGGGAGTAATCTGATTGCCAATTCTTGGAGTCAGGAAGGAATTGTTGTTTCCCTGTATGAGATATCATTGGATGATATGTAACTGGGGTTTTTTGTTTGCCCTCCTCTGGATCAATAAGTAAGTAAAGATATAGGATATAGTATCTGTCGTCTAAATTTAGCATAGGTTGAACTTGATAGACACATGTCTTTTTTCAACCTCATCTACTATGTAACTATATGTAACTACTATTAAACTATGAAACTGCTGGGTATTACTCGGGGGGCAGGATAAAGAATGAATGGGTTTCGAAACAAAACAAAAGTCTGTGACATGATCACACGGGTAAAGAAATTAAAATGGCAGAGGGCCTGACATGTCGCAAAAAGAAATGACCCTCGTTGGACAGGGATGGTACTGGACGGCATCCCAGTTATACGTTATTGCACCCGCATGAGCGCTCAAGCACGTAACACAGTGGCCCCGCCCATTTCCCCACACACGGCTAATCCTTTTACATGGCATCTGCTGCCACGTTGTGTATGCCACGCTGCAATGTGCAAATGGAATCAATAATGTCTGCTATATCATATATATAAATAATGTAAAAGACAGCTCCTTTGGAGTATCAATACAATGTCAATTCAGCCCAATCATGAACTTCAAAATGTGGGGATGAATTTAAAAAAACCCACAGATGACCAAATTATACAGAATGAATGGAATAATACTGAATCAGTGTGATTCTGTGGTGGTGAGTGGAACTAAATGCTAATGGCTATACTGTATAAGTGAACATGTGACTAAAACCTTATAAAATTGTAACAATAGTAAAAATAACAAATTTAAACCGTAGTCCACTCGGGACTCAGGGGATGAAATCCGCTTTGACGGAAGAAACGCGTAGGGTCACGTGGTGCGAGTGGAATACGGTGGCTGAGTGAGCGCCAATCCTGACGCCAGAGAGCAAAGCTGCTGTAATTGCCATCGTGGACTGGGAACCTAGGAACTAGGAACATTTCCACTGCGCATTCGGGTTGCCGGAGGACCATACAGACGGCGACGCCAGCAGTGGAGTTCCAAAGGGATACATCCCACGACGGAGCTAGCAGACGGCGGTTTGGAGATTCATGTTGGCGCATGAGTTTGCTCATACCATGCTTTTATTTCATGGCTATATTGTGAGTTTTAAATTGTTTACAGTCCGAATTATTAAACCTTTATACTCGGATATCACACTAGGATCGGGCGCTTTTTTCTCTTTTCTTTCATTTCCCAGAATCCATTGCTGCAGTGGAAGCACTGTATGCTTGGTAATAATGGCAAAAAGCAGGGTTGCAGACCTGCCTAAGACCAGTGAATGTGCTCACAAGTAATATTTTTTATATGATAATATATATATACATACACATACATACATATATTTATTTTTTTAAGTTATGGTGGGTGAAAAAGGCAACAAAAAACCTCCACCGTTAGCATATAGCCAATAAAGAATATCACTTGTGAGCACATTCACATGTCTTAGACAGGTCTGCAACCCTGCCCTTCCCCATTATCACCAAGCATACAGTGCTCCCACTGCAGGAATGGATTCTGGGAAATGACATGCAAATGAGCACACAATGTGTCACCTTTTGCCTTGAATATCCATTCACCTGGAGCCCAGCTTAAATGGCCTTAAATGGTAAGTATCTCTGGACCAGGGGGGTCCCGGACCAAATAATAAAGCCGTTCAGCTCCTGAGGACCAAACCATTCAAATGCGGTTTACAAAAAAACAAACAAAAATGAGTAGGGGCGATTGCAGCTTTAAACAAGAGAGCACAGCAATGAAATCGGAAACAGTTACAAGCCCCATTTTGTGCTTTCTATTACAAGAGGTTAACCATAGTCCATGGATGTCTCCTTCGTGTTGATTCTTATAAGGTTTCATGTAATATGTCTTCTGCATCCCTTCTCCCCTCTATATTTTAAGGATTTCCTAAACCGAGAGCGCAATGCTGCCAGTAAAGTTGAGGTATTCTGGCCAGCTGTGTCCCAGCTGTGGGCTCCTGTGAAATGTAAGGAAAATATGCTTTTTATCCCCGGTTAGGAGGCCCAAGGAATCTGGAATCAAAGGGTTTTGACCTAGATGGGGCTTAAAGAAGTCAAATCCCATTAACAAACGTGCATAGATTTATAATTATAATGTACAGAGGAACACCAAGGATTCAGCGCTGTCATGTGCTTGCGTGAAGGATTGTAGTACATATTTTAAGGGTGTGTTTTATACCCAGATGAACAGTGATCCGAAAACTACTCATACATGAAAACACTGGCCTCTAACTGACCTTTCAGATCCCTCCATTACCGTGCTTGGGAGCTGTACATTGGGGCTCTGGGCAGCTGCTTGTGATTAGTAAGAGGGTTACCGAAATATTTGGGTCCTTATTCAATATGTTGTGAAGCCGCTCGCCTATGCTGAAGAAGATTTGAGCCCCTTTCATCTCAGAGTTAATCTATTCTCTCGGACATGGAAGCAAATCAAGAGCATATTTATAGGGGTAGTTCCCCCTAATATTTCCATAATGAGTTCCCCATGATGCCCCTTAAAACAGATTACCAACCTTATTTATTCTCTCTTTTTTTGTACGTTCAGCTTTCAATAAAGAAGGCCGCAAGCCTGCAGTAGAGTGTGCACATGGATACTCATGCAGTTTCTTGCCCCTTTCTCCTCTCCACCAGGAAGTACAGAGCATGTAGAGAACAAACTGATGTATCAGAATCTTCTCAGATAAGCTTGTTTGAGGCCTACTAATGTCACTAATTAAGAGGGACTTCGTTTGCAGCTATATTTGCTTTGGTTTGGGGCTCATTATTTAGGAGTAACATTCACAATTTAAAGAAATCAGTGAGCAGGAAAATAACTAGAGTTGAAAACAGGCATCCTGCTGTATAATATTGTAAATAAATCGTTTAAAAAAAAAGCATGCAGATAAAAGTGTCCCCCTGGCTCCCGAGATACATACCACGGAAGATGAAGCATATAGCGTCCCCCCCAATGAAAATTAATGCGGGTTTAGATCTCCGCGTAGCGAGGGCGAAAACGAAGCCGCAACGTTAACCATCATGGCTTCTTATTGGCCCATGTGACGTGGGGAATTTAAATACCAGGAAGTAACCGATAAGTATTTCGGAAACCAGGAGACCCTCAGCGCTGAAATGAACGCGGTTCAGCTCCAGAGACCCCCTGCTGCCCACGTGTGGAACATAAAGGGGGTGGGGGGGGTGGCAGGGGGAATTGCTTCTTTAAGCTGTTTTCAAAATGCTTTTTTTAACTTTACACAAACTAACAGGGATTGCTCTTTAAATGACGATCCTTCCAAATGATGTAAATCGTCTAAAACTAGTGGAACAGTCTGGAAAGGAAGAGAAAAGATGACAACTTGCTGGCTTTTGGCTGATAATCACCATGGACACCGATGTGCATTGAATCTGTATCTAATTATCCTCCCACACTACTCCATAGTAACAAAGGTAATATTTCTGTTCTGAGAGGAGGATAACATGCATGTCTCACCTAACTGTTCCTGCAAAACAGAGGCACAAATTAACCCATTCAGTGCCCGAGATCGTTGTCTCATATGGTATTCAGGGCTTTAAAGCAGCATTCCAAGAGACATGTTTTTAAAAATAAAATAAAATAGAAGCAGGGGGTCTCCGGACCTGAACCGCATTAATTTCATCTCCGGGGACCCCTTGCTTCCTGAGATACCTCCATAGGGAGTGCCGGCATTTCTCTGCACTTTAAAGCTCCTGCGGGCCAATAAGAAGACACAAGGGATGATGTCACGGCTTCCTATTGGCCCTTGTGACGCGGGACATTCAAGCCGCCATTTCGATATCCCCAACTAGCCTAGCTGGAGCTGCTACCGGCACCATCTACGGAGGTAAGTGGCACACGAAGCAGGGGGTCCCCAGAGCGGCAATCAATACTTTTCAGCTCCAGGGACCCCCTGCTTCAAATATAAAAAAAAAAACATGTCACTTGAAGCGCTGCTTAAAGATGTCATCCCTGTCTCCGGAGCAATGTAGTAATAAAGCACATAGCAGAGCTATTCAATAACTCACATTCCTGCGCCAGAAGGCATCTTCCGGCCCAATCACTGGAAGGTGGCTTCTGAAGGCGCCAGAAGGTATCATATGGTAAAGCGCCGTTTAGTTAATACAGACTTACATTTTGGTGATCGATGAACAATGACTTGTGTTTACAATCATTTTCACACGGGGTATGTTATTGAATATGTTGTTCTATTACCTGAATTATATCAAATATATCCATACCTATCATATTCAGATTTATACTTTATGCTTTTTTTTTTTACCCACAGCGGTTTTTGATTTACATTTTTATTTAAAAAGGCCCGAAGCCTGCAGTAGATTTCTCACATGGCAAAACTCCAGCTTTTTATTCTCACTTTCGCCATTACACCAGGCAGCACAGAGCTGTTAACATAAAGAAAACAACCAGTGTTATCTTATTATTCTCAGATAAGGATCTTTAAGATCCACTAATGTCACTAGGGGCAAATTAAATAAAGACTGAAGTGGTCGCTCTGGCCTTTTTCACATGGAAATCCCCGCTCACATTGTGAGAGGTTCCTATGAGCCATATTCATTTAGGCTTTGGGCTAGTTTTTGGGGAGTAAAATGCACGGTTTCAAAAAAAAGGATCAGTGAACACGGGGTAACAACTAGGAAAGCAGAAGCCTACTTAACCCTTTGAATGCTGGAGGTTCAGCAGCACCAAAGTCAATGGGGAAGTATATAGAATGATCCCCTCTATCAGGGGTGGGTAACTCTAGTCCTCAAGGGCCACCAACAGGTCAGGTTTGAAAGATATCCCTGCTTCAGCACAAGTGACTCAATCAGTGGCTTAGTCGAAGACCTGCACCACCTCTGCTGAAGCAGGATATCTTGACAACCTGACCTGTTGGTGGTCCTTGAGGACTGGAGTTGCCCATCCCTGCACTATAAGAACCATTTTAGGGCCAGATCAAGGCAAATGTTCGCGTAATACATATTATTTACATTACTGGCATAGGAATGTACGTCTTTTTTATGTGGGGAAGGGGTGTAACGCAGATGGAAGGGGGCGTTGCAGGCCGATCTGGCAACAAGTGGTTTAAGACATCAACCCCTGGTGAAATCAAAGTCTTGTGACTGAAGGAGACTGCCAGTTCTAATCTCCAGGCTAAAATGTGGAAATCATTAGGGTCACATCGAAAGACGAATTAGAGAGGGAAGCTCAGGACGCTAATAATAACAGTGTCGTCAGGATCTGAGCGTGATTATCTAGCTATTAACCTCTGAGAGGCGAGGTCAGGCCATTCACTTTCTCTCCAGCAGTGCATGGGTCCAGGGGTTTGGGTCTGGGAACAGTGGAAATAAAGGCTGCCACCTATTGCAACACAGTTACACCCAAATGTTCTAAAGGCCAGGAGACTGCGCCGAAAAACGTCATCTCCTACAGGCATAACTGTCTGGGATACAAAGTATGTATGTGTTTAGAAATAGTTATACCCAGGGCAGGATAGAAACCCCAGGGCAGGATAGAAACCCCAGGGCAGGATAGAAAATAGAAACCCCAGGGCAGGATGGAAACCCCAGGGCAGGAGAGAAACCAGGCAGAATGGGTGTGGTACATTTCAGTTTTCTGGAGGGAACATATTTTGCTGTGTGTAATCTGTCTTTCTGTTCACAATGCAGTTTGTTTACTTAATGACTCAGTCACTGACAGAAATTTGGGTACTGGTTTGATCCATTACCTCATAATGTACATATTCAACAATAATCTCAAAACAGGGTGTCGTATTATCCTGTTATTTTACTCTTTTAAACTATCTAGGAGTACAGGGGACTGCAATATAGTCATTTGCTGATTTAAAACCCCATGCAAGGGGTTAAGTTTCAGTACCCATTTAACTGCCGTTTTTATATTGACTTTGTATTGCCGGATCACACACTTCATTGTGAATCTACCCAGTGCTATCTATCAGTAGGTAAAAATATTTCTGCAAGGTCCATATTAAATGGCACCCATCATCATTTTCTCCTCGCTCTTACAGCTGAGCCCTGAAAACTGCAGCTTGGTAATGGCTTCCGCTATATTTCCTTAGTTAGGGGTGTGCTCCCAAGTAGCAACACAATGAGTATATTACTACTATTATCTTTTATTTGTATGGCGCCCACATATTCTACAGTGCAGTACAATGTGGGAGGAAGGGAAATAATATTGTGTGATTGTCATTTATAATAGGTTGCTAAGTCAGGCTGCACCTTTAATATTCTGTTTCCATAACAAAGTGGAAATATGTTGTCTTTCTAGTTTAACCTTGAAGTTCTCCCCCATATGCTGCTGTCCCTGACCTCTGAACATCAGGTCAGACCAGTGTTTACTTCTTTTAGTTCACATCTGGTATGAAGTATTACTGAACTAAGGGAAGTAGAGACTGCAACAGCGGGCGCTGCAGTAGCCAGCGGGGCCCTGGCCTACTTTTTTCGTCACCAGGGAAGTATACAGAGAATGCAACAGCGGGCGATGACCCCAGTAGTCCAGCGGTTGTTTGGCACCTCTCGGCCTTTAGGGAAGTAGAGACCCTGCAAACAGGTTGGCGCTTGCCCGCAGAGCCAGCGCGCCCCGGGACCTGCTTCTTTAGGGAAGAGAACGCCATGCAAGAGATGGGTCACACGCGGTTTGCCGCTTGCTAGTACCGCCCAGCGGGGCCCTGGCCTTAGGGAAGTAGAGACTGCCACAGCGGGCGATGCAGTAGCCAGCGGGGCCCTGGCCTTAGGGAAGTAGAGACTGCCAC
>CM071588.1:921818-1037910 GCA_036426205.1 Ascaphus truei
GCCAGCGAGGACATGGCCTTAGGGTCGGGAAGCAGAGACTGCCACAGGAACAGTTAAGCAAAGTCCATCATAGTAGAATTTCCTTTGGTTTTACACAGTGTCATAAAAGAGATATTAGTATTCACCTGTTATTTATATTATATTATTTGTTATTTATATGATTACCACGTATATTACTACTGTGAAGCACTATATAAATTAATGGCGATATACAAATAAAGACATACAATACAATACTTAGGCTTCTGGGCCTAACTGCAGTTTTCGGACAGTAAAATAATTGGAAAAATTGTTAGAAAAGGTGTTACTTTGTTGCTCCGATCAGATGGCCCTTGGAAATATAGAGAGAGATATATAAAGTAGACATAACTGACATAATGTTAGCGAATTCAAAACCCAGTCCTATAGTATTATATATTTATATTGTGCCAACTGGAGCACTACTAGGAAAGTGACCACAATATAAAGCAGTAACCTGAGAAGCCCCGATGTACGTGTAATACGGCACATTATCTAGTTTATTACGATATATTTTTCCTTCCCATAAGTTTGGGTCATTTAGTTCAATCTTTTGACCAGAACATGTCAAGCTGCCGCCATGGCAGTGACCCTTTCAGCAATTACTTACACTGCGATATTATACAGAGTCTGTGTATTTGCTCCCCGGCACAGAGAGAAGAGACAAAACAATGATATATAGACAATAGCATGACACGTGCGCGGTGCCTAAGGGGTTAATATTTAGGCGCACTATATGTGCTGTGTGTGGGATACAATGCAGTTAAAAAAACAAAAGTGCCCTAAGAAATAGTGACAGATACACACACACACACACACACACACACACACACACACACACACACACACACACACACACACACACACACACACACACACACACAGACACTTCCCACACTTATTGCTAGAGCAAAGGTTCTCAGAGCTGTTCTCCTGGGGGAATAATACTATATGATACTGTGGAATTGCTAAAATTGCGTATGTCTAATTGTAAATTGTTGGCAGGTATGTGGCCTATAGGAGCAATCAATATGCTACATGTGTTTTTTATTTTTTAAATAAATAAGTTCTGTAGTATTTTTAATGAGTTTTAATATACTGAGCATCCTTTGATTTCTATAGCAGGCTTTAGTCACCTCCCCAGCAGTGCAAGATCTTTGCAACACTTTCCTGTTTGTGATAAGTTGTTGCCAAATTTACAGTTTTAGCTGTAAACTGTAACAATAGATAATGTTACCTTAGTAATATAAGGTTACATTGTAGCTGCTGAGTTACACTGACTGAAGGATTGATTGAAACTGAAAGGCGGCCATTAAGTGAACCCTGGGAAGCAGGATCTTCGAGGATCGATCACGGGAGAACCAATCGATCGGCAGCTTAGGTAATTAGTTTTCAATAAAGGTAATCAAAGGTTGCGTATATTAACAACGTTTTTCAAGTGCCCCACGAATTGCCTCTATTCAGCACATGTAAGTACACACATGAATGTAGCAGTCATTGTGCGATTTCTTCCCCCAGTAGGAAGGTGGTGATGAGCTTTGCTGCAGGTATAAGTGTGTGAGCGTTGCTGCAGGTATAAGTGTGTGAGCGTTGCTGCAGGTATAAGTGTGTGAGCGTTGCTGCAGGTATAAGCGTGGGAAGTATATATATTTTATATATTATTTTCTTGCAATTTTTGTTTAGATTTTTGTCACTGTTTCTTAGGGCACTTCAGGTTTTTTAACCAGAATCCAGAACAAGTTGCTGGACTTTCTCTGGATGGGAAAGCAATGGTTCGCTGCAGGTGTTACGTGCCTCCCTCTGGGAGAAGGCAGAGAAGGAATCCCGTGCATGCGCTCTCAGGTACACACCTTCCACCTCCAATACCTGCAGAGATACCTGTATGCAGACTCTTCTCTGCACAATATGGGGTATGATCGGCAACTGTTTTGCATCAAGCCTGAGGGGTATGGGACAGACCTCTCGGTGCTGCCAGTGGCCTCCGTGTCTAGGTAAGGAACAGCTGTAGGATAGGACCTCCTGACTGAGCCCCTGCTACATAATCTGGCAGTGAATACTCGTATGTTGGAGTCCCCCAACATCTGTCGCCTCGTGTCAGGCATGGACAGTCAGAGTCGGGGATCTCCTGGAATACGAACGGTCGGACTGGTTGGAGGCAGAGGTGCTTGTGCACCGCATGGGCCTGCCTACACCCATGGTTCCGCAAGGTTTAATCCAAGAGATCAAGGGCGCTATCGTCCCCAATTTGCTTGCAGACCAGAGAGGCATGTGCACCTTCTGACCCTCCAGGCCCTAAACCCCACCAACCATCTGAGGCTCTTCCTGTCCGTAGCCTAAACAGGCTGGCGGACATACCCTAGTTGTGCTTTCGCAGTATGCAGGAGGGGCTCTACTCTCTCATGCTCCATATAGTGCACTACCTCGCCCTCCTTGAACTATATTGCACCTTGGTTCCCCTAGGTTGGATAGTGCCCCACAGTGCACAGAGCACGAGAGAGTACCTTGCCCATTTCACGGACTGCCCAGCCACATGGCCGATGACGGTTTCACATTTATTTTTTGCATGCGCCTCTTTTCACTCTTGAGGAGCCTCCTCCTGCAGTTCTGGCTGTATTTGCCCCCATGTCTTTTGTTTTGGGGTGCCCAGCCTTCTGGAATAATAGGACTAGAGACCTTCTCATGAAAAAGCAGAGTTTGGCTGGGGAGGCTCCCGTTGTCCGTCAGGCTCTGTTCCAGATGCTCCCGTGTCTGAGCAGAGCTCACTCACACTGTGGCCACTGGGCAGGTACCAGCATTCACCTCCCAGTCAGCCTTAAGCGACGTGCTCTGCTCGGTATCCCCAAATCTGGTCTCTTTAAAATGACACCTCCTCTTATAGTGCGCTGTTTTCTGACCTTTTCTTGTGTCTTAATGACCAGCCAGATGATTGTATCGATTGGTTGGCTGGCTTCATCAGCCACTCATGTTAAAGGACCATGAATTCTGTTCAAATCCTCTTCATAGCTTCCCTTTCCTGTTGTTGAGGCCAGTTTCCTTGAAAGTATATATTACAAACAAAGGAAATACACTAAATGTGATGAGTTTGCTACATTTAATTCACAAGCATCTGCATTCTTTTAAAAATGATCACCCATGGTTGAGCAAAACCGAAACATTACATTGTCTATGTTCCGTGGCTAAAAAAACAATGAGATGCCCCATTATATTAAATGCCCCTATCCAACTGCTTTGCTTCACTTCTAAATAGCAAGATGGCATAAGAAGCGTCCAAAGAAACGTAACCCATGTCTAAAATATCTCAGAGATTAATGGCACAGATTTATTAAAAAAAAAAAAAAACAACAAATATGGCACCAGCACTCCTCACGTATATTAAGTGTCAGTAGGTGGGGTGAACGGTGCGTAGGGGAAAACAAACACCAGCAAAATTGTAAAGAACTGCTAGGCAACAGGCCCAAGAGGGGCCAGTAGATCAGTGAAGCTTAAAAACGGTACTGATGTACCTAAGCCCTGTAAGAGGGTAATGACAAGGCTGGGTAGCCTGGCAAAATTAGACGTTTGACCCTACTAGGAGGAAGGGATCTCCTAAGCAAACTCCCCCCTCCCACCGTTTCTGAGCTTCCATTTTTGAAGCCCATCTTCTGCCCTAGGGAGTTTTTTAATACCCTTTATTTTAATGTTACATTACGATTAAAATTGTTGTTATATTATTCACATCATATCATTACATTGTTGGATATTCTGAGCTCTGCGCTTTATTCTGTATTAGACGCACTAGATTACGTAACTATGTAGTGTGATTGAGTGCTGTTATACAGGGGGCTTCACTGGTCTACTGGCCCCCTCTTGGGCCTGTTGCCTACCAGTTCTTTACAACAGATTTATTAAACTGCGCTAAATCTTAGAACATCTTAAATTCCCTTCATGTCACTTGAAAGAAATGTAAGGTGTGCCAAAGAGCCTCAAAGGTTACTGAATCTAGGCTGTCAATCAAGGCAAAGAAACATTTGTATGGACGCACTGCACTATTTTTTCCTCACCGCTATCTCAAATGTAACTAGTACTAGTAACTATTCATCCGGTGCAGGGCGTTAGATATAGAGGTTTACCTCAGACCCGGTAGTATTTTGTTGCAAAAAAATAAAATAATGTACAGTTGTAGCCAGGCTCATTGTCGTCGCAGCAAAAAGCCGCGGCTCCAGAGACACTGCCGGGTGCGACATCACATGGATCGGTTACCCTACAGCAAGGGAGCGCAAACTTTTTGAGCTGCGCCCCCCTGCCAGCTCCCAATCGCTCTGGCGCCTATAATATATATTATCTCTAACTGTGCATGCTATGTCTTGTATATAATGTATACCCTGTTCACTTATGTAACTGTATTTGTAACCATGTACTATTTGCCATCTTAACTCTATGCCCAGGACATACTTGAAAACGAGAGGTAACACTCAATGAATATCTTCCTGGTCAACTAATTGATAAATAAATAAAGAGAGACGGTTGCATGAGTACAAATTTATGCAACTGTTCGGGACACTTAGCGGTGGCCTAAACCGAGATCGCAGTTTCATGAGTCACTACTGACGCAAGAGAACTCTCTTCCCATGAGTGCTAAAGGCCATGTCTATACATACTGTGCTATATGATTGCACACACAGCTGTCTCTTACACATACAAATACTCTATGTAATTCCATCCCTATATATCAATAGGGACCACATAGCATCTACACACACTGTTAGTAATGCAACAACCTCTTACATTTCCACACCTACCCACACCTTTGGTATACACTTCCACTCCACACACACCTTTTGTAAAGCGCTGTATACACTGTGGGCGCTTTATAAATGTACATACATACACACATATACACACACAATCTTACATCACTAACATTCAGGGACTATTTAACACCTCAGGTCATAAATCGCATACAGCACAGGGTGGACGGATAGATTTCAGTCACAGATAACATTCCAAGATGCACTGTTTTTAAGTTAAACCTTACTTGCTTTATTCATTGTAACATCGCCATAAAAAGAGATCAGTGTATCTCGAAAGCTCGCACAAATAAAAGCATTTCGTTAGCCACAGAACGGTATCATCTATTCATTTTTGATTATATATATAGTATATTTGTTTTTAAAGTGCTCAGCAGAGTTCCTCTTTAAGTCATGTTTTCAACCAAAAATAGTATTGCATTTACTACAGTATATCAGATGTTAATGATAATGACATGCAAACGATATTCAAATGAAGCGTTATCTGAGCATTTCCTGTCCTCTAAAGTCTGTTTACGCGGGGACTTAACGTTAGTTAGGTCATACCTAAACTTTACTCACATCCAAACTCTGAAATACTACGGCTGTTGCAGTGTTTCCGTGCCGTTTTGTAACTTGCAGTTTGTGCGCCTGGTTTTAGGAGTAACGCCAAGACTGACATTACGCCACGTAAATGAAAAAGATGCCACGTTATCCTATTAAAGCGCCATGTTAAGTATATGCTAATTAAATATATTCCGGATGTTGGTTTTTTCAGATAATTAGCTTTGAGGATAACCATGTTATTTCAGGGAAAACAAAGTTCAATCTTGTTTGACATAACGTCTCGTTAGGTTCCACGACTTGTTTTGCACAAAGATAGTATTATAGCATTAGCATAAAGATAGATAACGCAAATAGCACAGTGACCAATGTATTTTTAAGTTGGATCACAAGAATGTTTCAATGTTTTGTCCAGGTGCAGAGTAAAAGAGACAAATAGTTACTGTGTAATAGGTACATCGGACAGCTGAATATATGCATGTATTTTTCCCACGGGATTGGTTCTAACTTGAAATTCTGCCAAAGTTCTCATCCAGGTATTGGGGCCACAAGCGGAATAGTTTGGCATTATTTATTTGTTCTGCTCAGCAATCTGTCTTGTATTCTCCTTTATTATGTCAGTGCAGAACATGAAAAAGGAAGTCCGCAGAGAGGAAAAGGTCAGTTCCTTTCGAGGCCACAAGTACGTTCTCTGAAGTTTTCCGAGAACTTTCCAAGTGAGCGATTGCGCAAAAATTAGGTTCCTCTCCCCCCTCCCCCGCACAATACCTTGCAAGAAATGCAGTACTCACGTGCTATTTGAAACATCCAAGTGCCACCACAATTTCCTTTAATCGTATTGCCAGTGTAAAAAAAACTGTCTTTTTTTAAAGTTAAGTTCCATCATTTGTTTCACGTACCAATCCGTCAAACATGTAGGGTTTCACCACAAAAAAAGAGAAGCGCTAATGGGGTCACGCTCTGACGCTGGAGGGTGGGAGGCTAAGGGGAAACTGTGGGGAAGTACTTCTTCGTGGAAAGGGTGGTGGATTCAGGGAGCAGCCTCCCAGCAGAGGTGGTCGGGGCTAATACGGTAAGGGAATTCAAACACGCTCAGGATAGACATACAGCTGTCCAATAAGAAAGAGAGCCCCAAGGATTAAACCGGGACTGATAATTTACAGCAGATAGTAAAATAGACATACACGGTGTGCCACTGGGTGCAGGCACGGTGTGTGCCACTGGGTTCAGACACGGTGTGCCACTGGGTGCAGGCACGGTGTGCCACTGGGTGCAGGCACGGTGTGCCACTGGGTGATAGGCAGTGTGCAAACTGGTGAAGGACGGTGTGTGCCACTGGGTGCAGGCACGGTGTGCCACTGGGTGCAGGCACGGTGTGCCACTGGGCTGCAGGCACGGGTTGGTGCCACTGGGGTGCAACACGGTGTGCCACTGGGTGCAGACACGGTGTGCCGCTGGGTGCAGACACGGTGTGCCACTGGGTGCAGGCACGGTGTGCCACTGGGTGCAGGCACGGTGTGCCACTGGGTGCAGATGCTTGGTGTATCTGGGCCCATGAGCAGTGTGAAGTCCTCCTTAAACGTCTCTGTCTGCTGTCAGGTTCAGCTCTTGTAGCAACCCGTACATACATACTGTACTGCTCTTTATATAGTTGCAAGATCCCTGAATGGGATAGATGCCCTGGTTTGTTGATCCTAAGGGAAGGGAAGTAAATATGGCATTCCATGTTTACATTCATCGTTTCCTTCCAGGACACGCTTATTTATTTATGCTTACGCGCTCAGTACTTCAATATTACAAGACATGACCCTTGCAAGATAACATTTAACACAAGATACACTATACTCTGGGCACCTTTGGGCATACATTTGAAACAAAATGTGTTTTTTAGAAAGCGTTTTTTTTCCAGCAGTTTTTTTCGCCTTGTGCAGGATAGAATTTGTCCAGATGTTGAAAATAAGAAAAATCTTATTTTGGATCATAGCGCAAGTTTAGAAAATGTGCAGGAGTATTTTCTGGATACTTGCAATGCAATATCTGTCAGGAAAGCATGTCCAGAAAAACAAGCAGCAAGACGTAGAGCAAACTGGCAACCGGCTGCTTCACGTAACGGGGTGAGATCCGTAACGGGGTGAGGTCCGTAACGGGGTGAGATCCGTAACGGGGTGAGACCAGTAACGGGGTGAGGTCCGTAACGGGGTGAGGTCCGTAACGGGGTGAGATCCGTAACGGGGTGAGATCCGTAACGGGGTGAGATCCGTAACGGGGTGAGATCCGTAACGGGGTGAGGTCCGTAACGGGGTGAGGTCCGTAACGGGGTGAGGTCCGTAACGGGGTGAGATCCGTAACGGGGTGAGATTCGTAACGGGGTGAGATCCGTAACGGGGTGAGATCCGTAACGGGGTGAGGTCCGTAACGGGTGAGATGCTTTGTTACATTTCAATCCCACTACATTGAACAGACACATTTTTTTTTAAACCAATGGCTTTTCATCCTCATTGCACACAATTCTTTGTTAACACTTTCTCTTCCAGAATACCAGTGGCAGGCATGCATGCCACGATCTTTGAAATCGCAATCACTGGGGTGCCTGCGCACAAGATGAACCAAGTACATCATCCGGGCACTGAATAGGTTAAAAACAATGCCTCATCAGACATGACCACTGTTAAAATACTGTATATCCAGAGAGATGTCAACCTCCAGTGACAGAAATGAGGGAGATTTGGGAATTGGAAGGACTGGTTTTTAGCTGTGAGACTCCATTGAAGTCGATGAGACGATGATGTTAAAAAAATGAGGGAAAGGTGACTTCTCCGAGTATCACACAGTCTGCAGTTCTTATTATTGTGTTGTTCAGAGTTAGGCTTTCAAGTCACAATTCAAAATCTATTAAACATATTGTAAATAATTATACAGGTGTTACAGGTGTTCCTTATATATTTTGAAGGTAACATTGTTTAAAGAATTGTCTTAAAAATAAATAAATAAATCACTGATTCTTGAAAAACAAACAAACAAACATGGCCACCATACAACTTCCTGTTCCTGAAGGAAGAAACACACAGGCCTATTGAGAATAGCCTCACAGGCTTTGGGAAGTAAATGGTGGCCATTTTTTTGTATCCATAGTTACCAGTTACTTTGGTATAGCCTTGAAAAGTAGGACTTCTTTTTTAAAGAGAAAGCCCAGAGTAGTCTCTTTTATATGTAAAATAAAACACAATATTAATGCCATTTCTGCTTTAAAGTAGAGGACAACCAATACATAACATGGACCCAATCACATCACATTTTCCGCTGATGACTCACTAAAGAGCAGCTGACCTAGGAGCCATTTTTTATTTCCCAAACAGAGAATCCTACAGATATTAAGGCCGATAGGGACTATTGAAGTGAATGAGCTGTAAACTGCTTTATGGACTAACACTGCGTAGTCTATATGGACCAGAATATCTCAAGAATGAGGGGGTCCATGGAGCCACAAATATCCCCGTTCTGCTCCTGAGAACCCAAAGGTTCCGATGGTGAAACATATTGCCGCGGAGCCCACGGGTACGAAGGGATTTAAAAGTTGTGATTCCGCCTACCCATTCTGTTTCCACATCGGGGGAAAGTAGAGCGAAACCGCGCGGGGGGGGGGGGGGGGGCATGTATAGTACTTGCAATGCTTCTTTAACCCTTTGGGCGCCAGAGGAGTGCCGGCACCAGAGTACACCAGACCCTGACAAACGGTGACCGCGTGATCACTCCTCAGAGCAGTCACGTGATCATGTCGTTTCCTTCCATTTCCCTGCATCGCAGATCGTGTCCTCCCCATGAAAACGAGCGCTCTCAGTGTGTGACGTGCTGGCTACGTCTCGGGGGGAGCCCAAAGGGTTAAACACGACACAGACGTAGTCACATGGGTTAGCACTTGGCT
The DNA here is from genome assembly GCA_036426205.1 of Ascaphus truei. Classification (NCBI taxonomy): domain Eukaryota; kingdom Metazoa; phylum Chordata; class Amphibia; order Anura; family Ascaphidae; genus Ascaphus; species Ascaphus truei. The sequence goes on from CM071588.1 coordinate 931,089, forward strand.
GATATTGCTTCTGATCCCCTTCAGTTCGCATGATTACATTTGAACATGGTATTCCCTCCCCCCCCCCTCTCTCTTTCATATCGCAGAAAGGGGACGCTTTGTACCAGGATGTTTAGGAATTTTGTGCCTGCCATGAGAATGCCTTTCATATCCGTCCAGCATGGTTCTGCCCTGTAATCTGTTCCTCGCAGTGGAACAAGTGCCCCTGATGGCACATACTGTAACCAGCACAACTCTGATAAGCTTTGTACACTGTGTAAACCTTGGTCTGATAAAGCTGTTGTCACATTGTTTCCCCAAATGAAGTAAAATTACTGCTTGTGCCATTATGAGGGAAGGAACCTGCATTTTGATGCATTGAAACAAAAACACATGCTATACTTCCGGGGTCTTTAAATGGCGGCCTGGGCCAAAACAGGCTCACAAACGGCCCTGATGTGGCCCTTGGACTCTGTGTCTGGTCATTTCCTACCAGCTGCTTAAGCATCTAAGTGCCGTGTTTCACACTGAAACGCACTTCTAATTTTAGTTCATGTGAATGTATATGGTACAGATGTTATAAATGCAGGGGATATGTTTGAATATAATTATATTTCATATATTAAAGTAAATGACAATGAACTTTTGGCCCTTCTGCTCCTAAACCTTTAGTGACCCGGCCCCTTTGGAAGAGCCCGGCTATAACTAAATGCGTCATACAAACACATTTACGTATATATATATATATTTACTTATACTGTTTAGTTGCTACCATCTCTCCGACGATATTGCAGCTCTTCTGTTGGCCCAAATGTGCAATATAAAGCGTTCCAGGCCTTGTCTCTTGCACTTAAACGGCAATCCCTCATAGGACCAAATGACATGTTTAAAGGGCTATATCTGGGTGATTGATGCCTTTCTACCCAAATCTGATGTTTTCAAGTTATTATGTCCGCACGCTGAGCTGAGACCTGGGAGGGGGTGATATCCTCGGGCTGCTCCCTTCTGTCTGATATCACTGTGTGTTCCACAAGAGTTTGCACAGGCAAAGCCCCCCCTCTCTCTCTCCCCTTATCATGATTGGCTCTCTGATAAGGACAGGGTTGCATGAGGGGTAAAGAAAACACCTAATTCACAAACTCCCCTATTTCAGTAAGAAATTCAACTTGTAATTCATTTCCAGAAAAACCACAAGAAGTCAAATCTTTGCTATTAGCGCCGTTAGATTTTTTGTTGTTGCTGTTTTTCCCCCCAGATCTTTACAGCACTAACCGTGACAATCACACCACGTATACAGTAGAAGTAATTCAATTTCTAGCAGTGAAAAGAAAGTTCTCAAATCAAAAATCTTTTGGTTTCGTTAATTGTACCGTAATGTAAGTTGCTGACTCCTGGCTTCAGATCGAAACGATGCGGCTAACCAAAGAAAAACAAGGGACTCAGACTGACTGTAACCAACAGGTCTCCAGATGGATGGATTCCAGTCTAAACCACAACCGGGTTACACAATATAAGGGAAATCCTTTTATGGTGTTTTCCGGCAGCCAAGGCAAACCGTTTTCTCCCCTATACCTTATTCACCTTTTGCAAACGCCCTCCCAAATTATTAAGCCATTTTACATGGGAACTAAAGACCCAGTCCCATTTAAAAGCAGTCGTTTCCCTCCCTATTATTTTACAGCATGGGGAGATGGAGATAGTAGGGTCCAACTCCGGGGACTCCCTGGTTCCCACGCTGTAAAAATAGCTACCGTGAAGGAAAAGCACTTAGACATGTAACACATTCTGTACTAAGATTTCATGAGGTGCGGCAGTCGGGTGTGAATTAATTGCACTAATTGAACTGTCCTAAATAAGTACTCGATTCCCAGAAATCCTAACACTGTTCTTGGTAAAGGTCTTTGGACATTCTTGTAGCACGAATAATATAATAGGCTATAATACGGAAGCGATGAGGGTTCCTACACCCAACCTCCATCACATTTCAACCACTGAGGGATTATAAAGTAATATCTTAAAATCAGGACATTGAAAGTCAGATAGGTATAAATATATATATATATATATATATATATATATATATATATATATATATACAGTATTTCATTTGTTTAAATGTTTATTCTAGAAATGACTGCAGAACGATGGAACAAGAACATTTCAGGTGGGGATTTCAGCGGTACCTCTTTCCTTGTTCTATGTCAGGGGCGGCAACTCCAGCCCTCAAGGGCCATCAACAGGTCAGGTTTTCAGGATATCCCTGCTTCAGCACAGGTGGCTGAATCAGTGGCTTGTTCATTATGACTGCACCTCCTGTGCTGAAGCAGGGGTATCCTGACCTGTTGGTGACCCTTGAGGACTGGAGGTAGCCATAAAACAAAAACAAGTTTGCTACCTACGTGAAAACTGGCTATAGCAAATGCGACTGTCTCCCCGCTCGCTACGGCAAAGCAGGAGACAGCTGAAGCGTTTTCTAAATTTGTTTTCTGGTTGCGACTGCCGCGTCACGTCCAACCAAAAAACAGATTTCAGCCAGCAGTTGCGTGCGCAGGTGAATGTGCTTGTGCACGTCGCTCTGTGACGTCACTGATCCGCGCGCGCGCGCGTCCTGCAGCTCGGCTGTATAATCACAGCCTTAAACTCGCCCCCTTTAAATGCACAGGGAGTCCTTCTATTTCCTTTAACTTTATTGGGTGGGGGTAACAGAAAGATAAAAGCACTTGCAGGTAGTATTTGTGAGAGGAAGGTATAAAGGAATGTCAGTGGCAGATACAGGTACTCAGTACTGCTGCGGGTAGTATTTCTGAGAGAAGGTACTTAAGTGGCAGATACAGGTACTCAGTACTGCTGCGGGTAGTATTTCTGAGAGAAGGTATGTAAGTGGCAGATACAGCTACTCGGTACTGCTGCAGGTAGTATTTGTGATAGGAAGGTATAAAGGAATGTCAGTGGGAGATACAGCTACTCAGTACTGCTGCGGGTAGTAGGAGAAAGGTTACTCAGTATTGCTGCGGGTAGTATTTGTGAGAGAAGGTATGTAAGTGGCAGATACAGGTACTCAGTACTGCTGCAGGTAGTATTTGTGAGAGGAAGGTAAAGGAATGTGAGTGGGATGGGAGATACAGGTACTCAGTACTGCTGTGGGTAGTAAGAGAATGGTTACTCAGTACTGCTTCGGGTAGTAAGAGAATGGTTACTCAGTACTGCTGCGGGTAGTAAGAGAAAGGTTACTCAGTACTGCTGCAGGTAGTAAGAGAAAGGTTACTCAGTACTGCTTCGGGTAGTAAGAGAAAGGGTACTCAGTACTGCTGCAGGTAGTAAGAGAATGGTTACTCAGTACTGCTGCGGGTAGTAGGAGAAAGGTTACTCAGTACTGCTTCGGGTAGTAAGGGAATGGTTACTCAGTACTGCTGCGGGTAGTAAGAGAATGGTTACTCAGTACTGCTGCGGGTAGTAAGAGAATGGTTACTCAGTACTGCTGTGGGTAGTAAGAGAAAGCACATTGTCCTGTGTAGACAGGAATACACAATGGGGCATACTATAAAACATAGTAGGGGGAGAGGACTAAACCAAGCAGGTTTTGAGCGGAGAGCGGTTGCCAAGGCAACTGGCAGTAGCTAAGGTGAACCTCAGGGGATTGCAACATTGTTGCAACTACACTGAGGAGCCTCAGAGCTGGGAAAGACCATGCAACTGGTTCCAGGACAATGTATACACTACATATATACACACACATATATACTATACATACACACACATACACATATATACTACATATACACATACACATATATACACATACCCATATATACCTGAAGACGGCTTCCTGCATGGCAAAAGACTGTTTAATAAATCTGAACCGTCTATGCTGGTGGTTGGTGTTCCCTGGTATTAGGGGTATTAGGGGTATTAGGGGCATAGATTACCGCGCCTGCCTATGTGTTGCCTGTAGCAGCTAGGCGCTTGTTTACGGTTTCAGAATTCCCTTTGTTTATATGTTTATGCTTTAGTATACAATGAAAATGTAGCCTGTAATTAACTTGGATTCACTACCACCCCAAAGAATCCATTCATTCATTTACATAGTTTCTTTCTCACACCACAAACATACGTGATGCACATTTCTTGAAACTCTTACAAAACAGGTTTTCCCCGGACTCGCCCTCCCCAATACTGTCAGGTGACTCAAGTTCTGATATATTACTCTAAAGAGATGGCTTTGTACACATTATGCAACATTACTCCAAAGTAAATAAAAAGCCAGTTAGGAAATAGGCAAGCATATGGTTGTGCAAGGGCACGTGAATACAATATGTGCCCATTCCACATTCTGTATGACTTGTTGTTTATATGCCTGCTGATACATTTTATTCTATACCTTATTCTCTTAATTACGCTGCCTGCCCTGTTTGACTCATTCCTATAAATCTCAAGCAATACCGAAGAAGACATGTAAGTTAAATACAAAGAATATCCAATGTAAGGCCATATTAACGAAGCGATGCTAAGGCATCTTATGGCCTAAGCTAAAGTACAAATTTCGCGGCTGGTGTCCTTCCCGTGCACAGTTTATACTTCGCGATTTTTGCCTAGGTCGGCCGCGTCCTCCTGAGGCAGTGAGGCGTGAGGACTTTCACTCCGTCATTCCAGACCAGTCCGTCGGTGGAGATGTCTCTTACTATAGTTAGCCGTGATATTGCAGTCACGCGGAGTCCTGGATTTACTAATATTAACCTTACTAAGCGGTTATATATAATGATCCTACTTGGGTCTTTAAGAAATAACCAGGTCCAGTTCTAATTGAGGGTGCGAATGTAATATTATCTGCAAAAAGGAAGGGTCAACTTGTCACTATAAATGGCCCTAAAATTCCCACCTTCTTCCGTTTACCTAACACTAGCGCCTCCTGTCCCCGCCTGGACGCCAATAATATCTGAGATTGGGGGCTTGTTTGAACCAGTACTGTATGTTGATGTACTGATGTGTTTTTGAAGCCCCATGTTGAATCCTTAGGCTGTGCTTATAGTAGTGGAGTCGCTATATGCATGCGCTTGTGTGCTCAGGCCTATATGCATGGGCTTGTGTGCTCGGGCCGTCAAGCACTCTTCCGCAGTTGGCTATTGCAGTTAGCCAAGTGTGTGCGCGCCTGCCGGCGATGTAGAGTGTTGACGCGTCAGCTATTTGTGGAGACAAACTAAATTGTCTTTCAGGCGGCTGCCGCGTGACGTCAGCGTCACGTGAGCTGGTTCAGCCAATGAGGGCGAACTAGCTTCGTGACGCGTCCGCCACGCACCCGTGTAAGTTTTACGGGGCAGGGACTGTGTCTGCTAAATGGTATGTACAGTGCTGCATACACTGTCAGCACTATTTAAGAAACCAATATTATTATAGCATAGCAATACAATTGGGTAATTTTTTTCTATGGATTCTACAGTGTTTACTGTGGCACAGAATTGTTATAAGGAAATGAGTGAGGGCTCACACCTCTTGCTCGCATAACGAAATGCCTATAAATATATCTTGGTTTAATAGCCCAGAAGTGCTTGGGACCTCACAGCAATTCTAATATTTGTATTCTTCCGAGACAGGAATGCATCCGGTCCTCTCTCTCGCTCCAGACTTCACTTGGCCTATAAAGTGGCCGGAGCATCGCACAAGTACGTGCTCTGTTCTTTTCCCATGTAATCTGCGTACTAAGAATGTTGTGAACGCCGCCAGATACTTTGTGGGCCATATAACGAACTTGCTATCCAATTTTGTGCTTAATTACAAAACATTTAGAAGGGTTAAAAAAAAAAAGGAGAATGTGGTTATTTGTTGAAAACAAGGCTGCATTATAATATAAACTTATACACGTTCTTGTGGAGGGATTTGCTGTTGCAGCCCTGGACGTCAAAGGACTTTAATATCCCCTGCTTTATAATTAATTCCTTTACAGCCGAGTGTGGCAAATTGTTTCTCTGACTTTGGGCCTCATGCAGAGAGCAGCGCTATTTGAAATCTCGCCATTTTCCAGAGAAAATCGCGCTAAAAACAGCTGAAAATGGCGAGCTAGGGAAAACGCGCCATTTTTTTTTTTCTATTTCAAAATTTCGCCGCGTGGCTGGCGAGAAACTACATCTCGCCAGTCTGAAAAATATCCGAATTCAGAAAGGCGCGCTCGCCATCTAGCGGCTGTTTTTGGCGCGATTTTCGTCAATTTTCTCCGCCAACTAAAGTTGGCAAGAAGCAGGAGCTCGCCGGCTATAGGAAAAAAAAAAAAATGCGCGATTTTTTTTCTCCCTTTCAGCTGCGCGAATCTCCTCCTTTACAATTCTCCACATGCAGTAATGCTAAAAATAGCGGATTTCGCCCATTTCTGCATATGGAGAATAAAACTCTCCATTAAAGCTACTTTTTCTTAAACTCTCCAATTTATTCTAACGCTGCTTTCTGCATAGGCCCCTTAGTCTGCCTATTTTATATTACGAGGTCAGGTGTACAAAAAAAGCACACACTATGATAAAAAGAATTCCTAGATATCTTGGGTGTTGCTACAGCTCACAACGTGTGTTTGCCATTAAACTAATGCTGCAAAAGACATCTTGAATATTCTGCAATATGCATAAATACTGGGCATACATAGTTATTCCTGTAACGCCCATATGCATCAACTTGTGACTCTGGGAATATCAATTGGAGGAGTTAACCCTAAGAGTGCCACGGCCCCTCCGGCACTCGCGATCGCGTGATGAGTCCTCCCCTTCCGTTCCACGTTAGTGACAGATCGCAGATTGAAGTTGCTATGTATCAATGCAAAAAATTATTTGGCGCGGCACAAATGTTTCATTGTAGGTTATCAAATGTATTCTTTTTACAGTATGGTTATTATAAATAATATTACACTAATTATAATGTATATCTATTAATACTAGTTATAGATAAAAAAATACACAATTCTGTTTTAATTGAAATTGTATCAATTGCGTAGGGAGGCGTTACATGACGCGCAGATTGTAATGAGATGTAGCAACCTCTGCATCTCTCTGCTTCACTTTCGTATATTGTATTTATGTCAAAACGATTCGCCAGATTTGAAGTGGCGTAAACTTTTGTGCCTTACAATTTGCGTCAAATATATTTTGATATATTTGATGAAAATTTCAGCAGAAAATAAAGAAATGAGCCAAACACAAGCTTCTATTTGCACTCTCTTTGCACCCCTTCACATTTATTTGCACATTGAAACATCTTCACCAGCGTTTCTTGACGCATCGCACCATTGTTTTGCGCACAGTTGCCAAAATTGTTAGAAGGGACTGCAGAGTAGCATGAACATTCAGAAGAGAGAGAGAGAGATCCCAGGTGTCTGCACTCAAACCTTAGAATTAAAACTTCAAATATAGTTACACTGACTTAGAATACTAAACATCCACTCAAAATTAAGCAATGGAGATAGGGAAATAATTGATAAAAGACTATGGGGCCTCATGCAGAGAGCAACGGTTAAAAAAATTGGAGATTTGAAACACTTTGCCAATAAATGGCGCGAATATGCTTCTCCATTGCAGGAAGGAAGGATAGTGCATATCACCATGCAGATATGTAGAGTTGAAAACCGCGTGATAGCGCGGTAGAAAACTCTTTGACAAAACGGATATTGCTGGTTATGTATTCCCTATCGCCGCTCGCATGCATTTCTTGCCAACTTTGTGGCGGGATACTTGGAGAACATCTCTCCATGTTTTTGGCGACTTGAGCCGGGAAAAGATGTTCGAGCCCTTCCTGCATACGGCGGTTTTGAAATAAAGATGAAATGTAGGTTCGCCCAACCGCGCGGCGGCGTTGTTAAACAAAAAAAAAAAATTGGCGCTTTCCTCTCTTTTCCCCTCTTTTGTGCCATTCAGAATTTCTGTTGAAAAATGTCCCTGAGTCCTGGCGATATACCAGCATCGCTGCTCTCTGCATGAGGCCCTATGTGGCCTATGCAGAGAGCAAGCGCTTTTAAAAATTGGCGGGTAATAAAAGTAGCTTTAATGGAGAGTTTTAATTCCCATATGCAGAAAATGTGCGAAATCTGCAATTAATAGCATGAATGCGTGTGGCGAGGTTAAAATGGAGAGATGCGCGCTGCTGAAACGGTGTGAGAAATAAATCGCGCATTTTTTTTTTTTCCTATGGCCGGCGAGCTCCAGCTTCTGCCAACTTTTGTTGGCGGAGCTAATTGTTGAAAATCGCGCCAATTTTTTGGCGCGAACACCGCTAGATGGCGATTGCGCCTTTCTGAATTCGGATATTTTTACAACATGGCGAGATGTAGGTTCTCGCCAGCCGCGCTGCGAGATTTTCAAATAAAAAAAAAATGGCGCGTTTCCGCCATTTTCACCTGTTTCTACCCAAATTTCTACCAAAAATGGCGACATTTTACTATGCAGAAGAGTTGCGTCCGTAAATTCCGCCGTGGTAATAAATCGCCAAATTCGGCAACGGTTTTAGTTAGCCGTATTGCACATAAGTCCTATTACCATGTTGACATTAGATGTATAAATCTGCCGTTTTTTTCTGGCGTTACTTTTGCTGAGTACATTCGCCATTCTGGTGTGCGTAATGCGAGAATCTGTAAATTGTTCCGGAATAAGCACGTTTTCTTTCGACATGGGAACAGATGCGAGTTTCACCTTCTCGCCAACGTTTCTCTGCTTTTTATTCCGCCAAAAAAACCACGCCGATGTATACCCATCTCGCCACATTTGCGCACCCTTTCTGCATACCTATACCCACTTTTGGCGACATCATGGAGATTACTTCGTTCTCGGACCTCTCTGCATGAGGCCCTAGATGTGGTAAATCAGACCGTGTGAAAAAGGAAACCACATATACATGTATATACATGGGATGTCTGAAAACATATTATTCTTAATACTGTATGGCCCGGCAGCTATCACAGTAGTAGTATAGTAACAATTGCTATATGGTCCAGCACAGTAGTATTAGAGCTATTGATGCTCAAGGAATAAACACACATACAAAATAGATGTTAGCAATACTTTATATTTAGGCCCCAGAAAGTTAACGCCACCTTGAATTTGGCGGATTATTTTGCGCATTATAATCGGTGCACTGTATAGTACACTTCCTCACTTTCGAGGACAAAACCACCTTCCCCAAATCAATCGCTACTACCATGGGGCTCACAATGGCGCTGAGCCAACCACAGATAAATATACTGCTCTTGCGCGGCATTTTGCTACAATCAATATCCGATATTGTTTAACTTTTCGAACCATTTAAGCCATTTTGGGGGTGGTCACATGCATTTCTCTAGCACTAAATTGGAACTTGTTTTTAATTAAACGTTATGAGCATTGGCTGTGTTACCGAATTATTATAATTGCATATATTTACATAATGCCAACACATTCTGTGAACAGGGGATAATATAGGGGACAAAGGCCATGTATAGAAATTAACAATAATCATATTAATACTAGGTACTAGATATAATATATAGTATATATACTGGTAAGTATAGTATATCTAGATATATATATATAATATATATATATATATATAATATATTATATTAAAGCCAAAGCAAGAGGAGTTTAGGAACTAAGTGGAGGAGGGAACTAGAAGCCTGAGAGGTGGAGGTTGTGAGTTTGAGATGTACAAGCTGCACATTGTGAGTCAAGGAACTGGAAAACACTTATTTTTCCTGTCAGCAGTAGGTGATTATTATTACTATTATTATGTTTATTAACATGACATTAACATCTCGCCTCCCAGCCAAGTGGTAACCCATAAAATATAAATAACAATGGCTCCGCTTCAGGAACCTACACAGCAGTCTAAAATTATCAAACCCTAATATCTACATAAAGAATACTATATACCATATACAGTATTTATATATATATATATATTTTATTAATTTAAACATACACATTGTACAAGCTATTTTAATATGTTGAGGAAGAGCAGTGGGATATCTAGTGACTCCCTATTTTCAGTTAAGGAGAGTGCCCCCATGTGCTCCTGCTTCTTATACCCCTCACTTTCCCGCCTAAACTTCCAAGCCACACCCTCCCCCTGACCCAACCAATCATGGAACACTGCCCACTTGCCCAGCGACTGCTCCTCAGCCAATCACCTTGTACTTGGACCACATCTGCCAGTTAAGCCAAAGCTCCCTTTTCCCGCCAAAACGGAGCGAGCCCCAACCGGCTGACTGCCAAATAACACCCCCCCCCCCCCTAAGGGCCCAGATCAGAACACATTGAGGAGTAGAAAGGGCATACGCGTATTATAATGTCATTTTAGATACATTTAAAGACTTAAAAAGTATTATATTTCAACATTTTGCAAATATTTATAACATCTGTACCATATATAATTATATAACCTTAATGTACAAGTCAGTTCCAGTGTGAAGAATTGCTTTAGCTGCCTGAGCGACTGCTGTGAAATGAACTGGTCCAAGGGCCGCATGCAGGCACTCGGGGGGGCCGCCAGTTATAGGGCCCCGATATAAAGGATGGATTTTAGTATTAACTGGAATATTGCAGTCACATATTGCTTGAAATCCCTTTGATAACAGTATCACAGGACGCATAAGAGCGCAATCACACCGCACTTTACAAGATGATAGGATGATGTGGTTCAAATATACATTATAGGAAGAGATTCTGCTTGAGTGTCCAAAGGCTTCAAACCAGAGGCTCATTTTCACAAAGGGACACTGTTGTTTTTACAACTAATAAAGGTGCAATCCATGCAACACTATACATGTGTTTGTTTGTGTGTTTGTTTTTAATAAATCAGCTCGGTAGTAATAGATAATACTTACCATATACATATATATTTTTTTTAAATTCAACTCAATGACATTTTTAATGAGTTTTTAATATACTGAGCAACGTTTGGTTTCCACAGTTGGTTCTAGCTACGTCCCCTGCAGTGCTAGATGAGAATTTGTTGACAATGTTTCCAGCAGTTTGAGCTGCAAACTGTAACAATAGATAATGTTACCTTAGTAATGTTAGGATACATTGTAGCTGCTGAGTTACACTGACTGAAGCGTTGATTGGGAGCGGAGGAGGAGGCGGAGAGATTTTCTGGGCTTGTCTGAGTTTTTCGTCTTTCTCATCTATGTTTCTCAGAAGTGAGCACAGAAAGGAAAATAGTAATTGGATGTGTCAGGAATATTGTGATTCAGCGAAGGCAGAACAAACGTGATAAATTAACATCTCGTCAGAACTGTGAATAGACCAGGCCCTGAACCCAAATGAGCTACAAATTCCAAGTCTTAATTAAGTCCATTACTTCAAATGTTAACTAGATGAATATCTGCAGACATTCACCATTATAAATATGTCCATAGCCTAGGGGTGCTGCCCCCGATAGTGCAGCAACACGCAAAGTAGTTGCACTACAATAAAACCCCTCACCTTCTATACAGTAACTTCAAATGGTAAGACATATACAACACTTTTGCAATAGCAAATATCCCTTAAAGCTGCAGATCAAGCTGCGTTTTTTTTTAAATGTATATTTATTTTTCCCATTCAATATGTGCATCAATACAATCTGCACACTGACAAGTGATTAGCTAAGCTGCAGATCGATCCGTTCTCCTGTAATCGGATGCTTGCTCAGGGCTATTTAATTCAGTTCTTGCACAGCATTCTGGGCAATGTAGTCCTGGAATATGATTGACTGGGCAGTTACTAGATACAATTGGTTCACTGCTAGAGAGTGGACGGGTCTCAAGAGCGAGAGCCTGTCAGAAGGGGAAGAGGGCTGTCACTTTGGAAATGCTTCCTACATTAAAAACATTAAAAAATGTCTTTAAAACATTTTTTTTAAAAAAATGCTATTTCCAACCCATAATATCAAATCAACTTGCCATACATTTTCTTTTCCCCAAACCCACATAGGTCTGTAATATGTTTCCCTCTGCAGTAAAGTGCCAGCTTCACCCCACCAAACAGGTTTATTACACTTAATCCAAAGAGAATCAGCATATTCACACAGTGAGCCATCAGCTGCACTTATTGCTGTGAATTTCACCTATAAATAGCACCCTTTTAACACATTTCTCACCCACAAGTTCCTTGCTTGTGAAGATCATCCTTAAAAAAATGTGTGAGATAATTAGCGTTGTATAACGTTGCACACAGTGAGGAGAGAGGAGCAGGGAGGGAAATCAGTGTGCCTGGCCTGATAAAACTGATTAAAGAAACATTGTTTTTGCTGGTGACAAGAGCTTACTGGTTGGATTGCGATGGTCCCAGGACATGGAAAATGCTGCTTTTATTTATATAGAAGTATCACTTTTCACGGTTATGGATACAGTCTCAAACTAAAGGACCAAACTACCTTCGGTGCAAGGCTACCAAAACCTTAAAGCATCCGTTCAAGCTGCCGTTTCCCACTGCCCCCCTTTAATATGTGCATCAATACAATTCACACGATGATAGGTAATTAGCTAAGTTGCCAATCAATCTGTTCTCCTGTGATCAATCAGCAAAGTTCGGCTTGGGCGTTCACTAAATGGCTGTCAGTGCAGCAGAAGAGGACCAAAGATGCAAAGCTCCGTGGGGAACATCATGTGACCAGGCACTCACTAGATACAATTGGTGCACTGCTAGAGAGAGGGCAGAGCTCAAAAAGGGGTGTGTCAGAGCCTGTTTCAGAAGAGGAAGGGGATGTGACTTTGTAAATGATTGCTATAGAAACAGAAAATGCTCTTTACATTAGAATACATTAAAAATGTTTTTCTGAAGTGTTCATTGACAAACACTCCCCCATTCAGAGCCCCCAAGAAATGCAATTTGTAATTCCTTTCCAGAGAAACGACAGAAGCCAAATCTTAGCTTTGAGCATGGTTAGATTAGTTTGAGGAAGCCAATTAGATTGATAATTTGTTTACAAAAGGTTGTGTTTTGGTCGACTATCTTAGATTGCATTTATAATTTGTGTTCCTACAGCATTAATATACCAGTCATATCACCCACCGGACTCGGAGTGTGATAATGTGCCAGGACGTGTTTTTCTTGTGCTAAAATGTCATCTTATGCTAGTTTTGCCAATAACTTGGCAGTAGACAGCAAATGGGAATTTAAATGCAGGATCACTGAAATGACATGGCGTAAATTAGCAGGTGTGGCTTTTAAAGTTAAATTATTATTATTATTATTATTTCATAAAGGAAGCCCGAATTTGTAAGTTATATAATTTGTGATCTTTGAAGATAATTTTCTCTCTCAAGTTATTTTGGCAATCATTAAGCCATTGAGAATATTCTAGAAGGTTCAAAACAACCAGTAGCTCACGGCCATTTTTTTCTATCCCTGATCAGTGGCTGAAGGTACAATCCTTTATACACATTTTGTTCTACGGTGTAAGTTTTTCAAAGATGAAATTCTACTTTACAGATCTTTTGAGACGTTGTAAGTCTCTTCTTCACATGTACCTATCATCTCTGGTACTGTAGTTCTCTCAAATGCACCACAAACGACTACAACCTTCTTGTAATGCTGCTTGTATTATATCTAGTGATGGCTAAAACGGTCTCTGCAGGATACACTGGTTATGTTGCCTGGTGATACAATGCGTGTAAGTTCCAAATGGAAATGTAATGAAATAACATCAGGATTATATTTTTTAAATGTCCCATTACAGTGATTTTTTATGACCTCAAATATGCAACCAGTTATGCTCCAATATGAGTGTGTTTCTGATAAAGAAAATAAACCATCATCAAAGGAACCACCTGATAATCAACGTGACTCGGAAAATGAACATGCACGATTTTAATCTGAGTGGCCTCATTGCTTAGAAGTCCTCTTATTAATCAATGTAATGTCGGATTGTTGCTGGTTTTAATAACCTGTACCAGATTACATAATAGCTATTCACAGATGCAAATATACACAGTATTGTATAGCTGGGAGCTCTGGGCATACAAGTAAAAACTATATCTTGATTATTACAAATACGACTGTATACAGAAGTAGCCAACATAATTGCACCTGCTGGCGCTCTACCACAGGGGAAAGAACGTTACCAGTTCTCTCGCTGGTGCGTTTTGTATGTCTCTTGGAAAATGCAAGTCAATGGAAGGTTTAAAAATGTACGTCAGTTATATATTATTTGTACATAAGTCTAAGAGCACACGTGTGTGTGTGTGTGTGTGTATATCTTAAACAGAAACAACCATTAAACACTATCTGTATAAAATATAATTATGATACAAACCATACAATTATTAAGAGAGGTGTTAAACGGTTGATTCATTATCCTGTTTTCAATCTACGTTGCTAAGGGGACTGCGTTTAATCACCATTTCCTCCCCCCATTGGAGGCGGCATACCCCAGCTCTTCCTATCACAGTGACTTTCCCACCGCTGGCCTTTGCCAGGGATTCTGTGCACTCTCGCTGAACGTTCTATTGTTTGCATAGCATGAGCTAACGCACAGCCGGCTGCCTGGCAGGGTCACTGCTACATTGTGTATTATAAGCAAGGCGAGATAAACCAGGGGATTGTTATAGCTTGGCATGTGAAGATCCATGAGAACAATTAAAGGCAGACTGGTTTCATACTGAGAAACTCTCCCGTTCAAGAGATATTGTGCCATATTTACTAAATGGCGCCATTACATAAAGCACTTTTTGGTGCCGGGTGGCACCTGACGGCTCAATTGAGTGAATGGGCCGAATGATGCCTTCTGTTGCCGGAAGGTGTTGCCGGAAGGTGTCGTATGGCATAAAACTGTTTAGTAAATATGTCCCTTGTCCAATTTGGATTTTAATGAACACAAGAATGAAACAGGGATTCCAATGATGCTTTGACCAGGGCTACAAAGAACATTTATTTTAAAACTCCTTGGAAGAACATGTCAATACTAATGCAAAATAGGAAATGACAGAATAATGTCCCAATAATAAAGTACAGTATGTGTTTAGGCTTGATGTTAAGAATAAAAAACAATTGTACATAATATATTACTGGTTTTTAGATTTTAAACAATGTAGGGAGAGATGTAAGTCGTTACGTTTCTGTTTAGTGCGCACAAGAGATTAAAGAGAGATTGTACTTTAAGCCAGGGGCGCGCAAACTTTTTTTGCGGCACCCCCCTGCATTACCTCTTCCGTTGGCCACCCCCCTCCTTACCTCGAGCGGGTCATGTGTCGTCACGTGAACCGAGGCGTCATTTGACGTCACGTTACCAGGGCAACCGTGACATCACCAAAGTTCTCGGCCCACCCCACTTGTTTTAAAGGTACTTTGAATGTAACAGAATTATGTCACCATTACTTGCACTGCAATGATTCTACAAAGCAGTGTGTGTGTGTGTGACATAATTCTGTTACATTCAAAGTACCGTGAGTGTGAGTGTGTGTGTGTGTGTGTGTGTGTGTGTGTGTGTGTGTGTGTGTGTGTGTGTGTGTGTGTATACTAGCCTTCGCCCGGGGACTGTGATATTGATTGAATAGATTGTATTAAAATAAACATTGTAATGTGACATACCCTATTTCCTCAATTCTAAGACGCACCTTTTTTTCGATTTTCACATGTCTGAAATCGGGGTGCGTCTTAGAATCGATGTATTAAAAAAAGTGTCTACAGTACTAACCCCTCTTTTCACTTAACATGTTTCAGGAGAGGTCCCACGTCTGCAGATGGTTGAAGATGGACAGCGGGCGGGAGTCCGGTGGCGGCGGCAGGACAGGTCCCAAGTCTGCACGTGAATGAAGATAAGAAGACAGCGGGCGTGCGGTGGTGGAGGCGGCTAATACATCATAATAGCAGGAGCAGAGCGGCATAGGGGAACGGCTTGGGAGGTGCACACTGTAACACCGGAAGTTGACCGGTGTCTGACTTCCGGTTACAGTGTGCCACCTCCCAAGCCGTTCCCCCACGCCTCTCTGCTCCTTCGCAGCTCTCCTCTATATTGACTCCTGCCGCCGCCCCCCACCGCACGCCCGTGTGTCTCTTATCTTCATTCACCTGCGATTTTGACCTGTCCTGATGCTGCACACACACCCGACTGTCCATCTTCAAACATCTGCAGACGTGGACCTCTCCTGCCGCCAGCCCCGCTTCGTCCTCCGCTGACATGGGACCCTCTCTTGAAACATGGAGAGAGAAAAGTAATTTCTCCGTCGATTGTAAGGGCCAAATCGATGGTGCGTCTTACAATCGAGGAAATACGGTAGTTATTTATTTATTTTTTTAACTTTCTGTTTATTGGTTTTTGCATAAATATCATACAATCAAAATGTTATTGCCATAACAGGGGAGACAAAATGCATTCAGGACATACAACATTTAACAGACAAAGGGATGGGAAGACAACAGGACATGAACGAAAAAAGGAGGGAGGAAGGGAAAGAAAGGGGGGGGGGGCGGTTTAGAGAAGGGTATGATGCCACGTCTCTTCCTATTCTCATCGATCCGTTGATCGCCACTGACGCTTTCCATTTTGCTTATATCCACATGTGCTGATGTACCCGCCTGTTCCTGGATCCCTGTAGGGGGGCCTACTGTCCGTTCTCCGCGTCTTGTCCGCACCCCGCGCTGCGCATCCAAGGAGAACCCACTTTATCCTATTAAAGCCAAATGGCGGCATTGCTCATCCCTGGAATATCTGTCTGCGCTAGCCATGGCAGCCAGACCTTTTGGAATTTTGAGCCAGTGTCGTTAACTAAACTCGTTAACTTTTCCATCTGGCATACAAACCAAATTCTGTTTCTGATTTTTTCTATTGATGGAATTGCGTTCTGGTTCCACAATGCTGCGGTCTCGCACCTCATGGCCGCTGCGAAATGTGCTATTAATTTGTTCCGGTAGTTATTTATTTTAATCCTTCAACACCTGTGAGTAGACCGAAGTGACCTTTACCCCGCTGCACCTGACAACTCGCACAGACCAATCACAGCCCGCCTTTCCCGCCCTCACCCAGCGGCTGTCAGGGGGGGGGTGTCGGGGTCTCTCCTGGGTCTGGGTCGGGGTGTGTTCCGGGGTTTATACGGACTGGGGTGTTGTCCTGGGGTCTCTCTGGGGCCGGGGAGAGGGGGGGTTGTTCGGTGTGCCTCTCTGGGGCCGGTGGTTGGTGGTCCGTGGGGTCCCTCAGTGGTGGGGGGGGGTGTCCGGGGGTCACTCTGGGGTGTGGGGGGTATCAGGGGGTCTATCTGGGGTGGGGGGTATCGGGGGTCTCTCTGGGTCCGGCAGTGATAGCCGCCGTTACTTAGCACGGATTTGGCATCAGTCGGTTACCCTGACCGAAGTGTGTCTCGCTGGGGGGGAGGGGGATCTGGGGGTCTCTCTGGGGCGAGGGGGATCCGGGGGGTCTCTCTGGGGCTGGCAGTGACAGCCGGTGTAGGTTCGCGTTGCTTTATTCAGCGTTGCTTTATTCAATGTACCATCGCCGCAAGAAGAGATCAGTGTATCTCGAAAGCTCGTACAAATAAAAGCATTTCGTTAGCCACAGAACGGTATCATCTATTCATTTTTTATTATTGAAGCTTGACTAACATGGTACAGATATACACACACACACACACACACACACACACACACACACACACACACACACACACATAACATCTTTCTGTTGATTGAGTTAATAGAATTGCACCTTTAACCCTATGAATATATCTGTCAGTAAATTGATCAACTAGAGTCACACCAGCTTTACAGACAAACTGATTTTACGTTCAGTGCCCCCTGGTGGACAATCTTATTCTATCTACAGTCAGTCATTTTCTGCAACCGGTGAAAGCTAAAACACGTTCAATATCAAAACTACTATGTGTATAGGTTTGCACCAGAATATCTAAACCTGGGGTGGCCAACTCCAGCCGTCAATGGCCACCAACAGGCCAAGTATTAGGGATATCCCTTCTTCAGCACAGGTGGCTCAATCAGTGGCTCAGTCATTATGACTGCACCCCCTGTGCTGAAGCAGGGATATCCTGAAAACCTGCCCTGTTGGCAGCCCTTGAGGACTGGAGTTGGCCACTCCTGGTCTAAACATTCACAGTAGCAGCATACTGTATATACCAATAAATTGTATATGGTAAAAATAGTGTCGTTACTGCAGATTCAGCGGAGGTTATGATACCTTTAAATATCCAGACAAGCGTTTGTGTGTAACCCTTATAGAGGAACCTAAAGTTTTAACATGTCAGTATTACTCTGTGAACACGCTCAGGCAGAAGTAATTAACCCGTCACTATCAAGCTCATTAAATATTTAAGACTTTTTAATGGAAAGGAACCCGATAATTATAGATACAACCACGATTAAGCACATAGCTAGCTATGTGTAAAAGTATTTACAACACTTAATAAATCTTAAAATAATATTGAGTTATTGTGGAATATCACGTGTTGGTAAACTACTTTTCATCATGAAATACATGGCCATATATATATATAAATACTCTTCCGGGCATGGATTATTTTCCCAATGTTTACTTTTATGTCCGTTGCGAGTCGCGTGTGTTACTGCTGTGAAGCGCTCTGTACATGGATGGTGCTATATAAATAAAGACATACATACAATAGAGACATTAGATGAGTGGCTTCTTGGGTACGAGTGGAATGGAATTCCACCTAATGCTCAACTTGAGTCAGCAGAAAAGTGGACACCTTATTCATAACGAAACCAGCAATGGGAACCCACTAGGGGGGGAAGTGTCAGAGGGCTCATAGAAAGGTGGGCCATTTAAATATGTAGAACATATGTGCTGCATGTTGCATCCAACATAGGTCATTCATTTGTATTAACTAATGCAGTGGCACAAGGCTCCCCAGTGTCGCAGGCTCTTCTGTTAGAGGATTAGGGGTTAAATTGCAGATGCCAAAATCCCACATTTTCCCCCTCGGTGACTGTCTTGATTACTAATAGCGGGACAAAAAACCCACCCATCATAACATCCTACCGTAGACCATGGCCAAGAAGCAACATCTGTTCAGTACCACTGACCTCAGCACAGAATTCCATAGTGCAAACAATGTCAGAAAACCTCGTTACTGATTAAATACTGGTGAATAACATGTGGACACAATGCACAATGGGATACACCAAGAAAAGCCATGGACAGTGTAGTATTGTATACTATTATGTCGTATTCTATATAGCAATGAATAGTAAGAGCTAACCTGTTCTAGGTACCATGGAGAAATATGCAAGAAGCCTGTTATATTTCTTCTCATTGCATTACTATCTATATACTGTATATATGCTCTGTTTCCATTTTATATGCACACACATACTGGTACCAGTGTCATTATACATAAATATATATATATATATATATCATTATTTCTCAAGCTCATAAAACATGTAATTCATTTTACTGCAATAAACCCTGGTAACCAGGAACAGACTTAAAAACAAATCCTAGCTGTTGGAAATAATAAAAAGGCATTGGATTCCCTGGACAGGATCATGAAGTAGAAACACATGCCATCTTACAGAGAAAGAAGGGACCATAGAAATGTTGATGTCATATCTGAAGGAGAGTGTAAGCCACACTCATTGTGATAGCTGAGCCAGAAATAGCCTAAACTCCACCACCTAACATGTTGGGAAACTGGTGTAGAAGACCTACCTCCAATATCTGGACATAGCTTGCAGGGAACCAGCCTCTGACTCCATCCTTCTCCCCTTCCCACCAGCCTCCATCCAGCACCTGTAGAACTTTAATAACTTCCCCAGCTTCAAACTTCAGTCCTTGTTGGTGCTGGTCCCCAGAAAAGGCATACAAACTTTTACACAGGGCTCCAGACATGACCGTGGTCCTCCTCAAGGAGAAGGAGTGAGTGAAAGAGACCCCCCTCCCTCTCTCCGGTGTCAGTGAAGAGATAAGCTGTGGTGGTCTTCCTGGTCCTCTGGGTTAATCCCTCATGATCCCTTGTTCAGCCTTTGGAGACTCAGATTTGAGGGCTGGCACAGCACTTTTTGACTTTGTGATGCAACCCAGCCCTGTGAAAATCCAGACTTTGCTAGTGAAGAACCAGTGAGTTGAACACAGTACAGCCCAGTGTAGGCAGGGAAGCTGTGTGTGAATATTCTGCTGAAGAGCCAATGAGTTCAGTACAGCCCAGACTAGGGAGGGAGCTGTGGGTGTTTACTCATATCAGAACTGCCTGTTCTAGTGTGTGTCATGTATCAGAGCAGCTTTTACTTGTGAGCTGCTGGATGCTGTGTGTTGTCTTATATCTGAGCTGCATGTACCTGTGTATTTATTCATATCTAGTAGCCAACAGTGTGTATTTAAAGCACAGCTCTTATATACAGTATGCAGTAGTAGTATGTACTGTATATTATTTGTGGTGTATCTCAGCTTGTGCATGTGAGTCACTTGCACCTATCCTGCTTGTGTGGCAGATCTGATATCTTGTATATTAGCTGATTGTGGCTTTGTATTAATTGGCTGTGTGTATTTATTCATAGGAGAGCTGCAGTATTGCATTTTAGCTGCTTGTAGCTGTGTATTACTTGTCTCTCTCTCTCTCTCTCTCTCTCGCTTCTCCAGCTTCTTGTATCTTATGTTCTTCAGAGCTTCTTTCATGCCTTGTGATTATACCAGATACTGTACATCCGTGGGTCTATATCTCATGTAAAACCTCTTCAGTGCTGGAGATGCGGGTATTGCAGGGGTTAAATCCATTTGTCCTTGTGTGCGTGAGTTTGACATATCAGATCAGCTTGCTCTTGCGAGTGTATGTTCCTTATATCCGACCTCCTGTATCTGTATTTGTGTTTCCTATACATGAGCTGCGTGCCCTTGAGAACCGCGGGGAGATGATTATATGATACAGTAATTCTCCTTGCTATTATATATCACACACTGGTACCTGTGTGACGGTGTTTTCTCATGTTAAACATGCTTGCATATCAGGTCAGATTACCCTTCAGTCTGTTCCTCACAAGAGGTCAATGCTATTGTATGTTTTTCCTCTCAGAGCTGCATATACAGCTGTAACAGACTTTATTGCCCTCAGGTAACGCAGAATAACGCACAAAAAAACTGCTAACACGCACACGAGTTAAGGAGATAATACACACGTTACTGATGTTTTCGACCTAGCTCGCCTTAATGCGTCTGTAAATATGGGAGCAAAGATAACCGTGCGCTGAGAGCCTGACAGCCACACATCGAGAACACGGAGAGCTACACGCTGAAAATAGAGAGCTGCGAGCCGTCGTCAGAGAGCGACACCAGTACCAGGAACCAGTACCGGGAACCCGTACACCGAGAGTGCCACGCGTGTGTCTGAGTGAGGACTACAGGTGGCAGCACAGAGACCCCCTGGGACAGCACCGATTGATCTGAGACGTTCCAGCAGACTTCCCCCTGGGAGGTTCGGGCGGAGGAGAGAACACGGTGTACTGCCGCGTAAAGAGTTAAAGGGGAGCATGGAGATCACAACTTAAAAGCAGAACATTGACAGTGCTGAGAAAGATTAACATAACTCCTAATGATGGCCTTACATGCTCAGGACCAGACACTATATCTATAAACATTATATGTTTGACCTAAAAAAAAATCTGATGATATTTTGAAAGAGTCCAATAGATAAAAATCACACCTATGAGCACATTTATATCTGCAACCATGCTCTTCCCCATTATCTCTTAGCATACACTGCCGCCAGGGATTCTGGGGTATGACATGCAAATGAGAACACACTGTGTCACCTTTTGTTTCATGTTCATTTTAACATGGATCCCTATAAGCTTATAGCTGCAATTGTACCCAGCTTTCCAGCACAGGATGGGTTAAACAATTGCAGCACCAGGAACACTGCTCACAGACAGGTCCCGCCCCCCCCCCCCCCCTTGAACTGAAGCTGCTTTAGCGGCGTGGGTGCTCTTGCTTGAGACTGTCCTCCCGAAGTCGAACAAGTCCTGTTACTGCTCCCAAGGATCGTCAGCCTGATGGCCAGGAAGGTCCGAGGGTTTCTTGACGCCGTCCTCCATCAGGGTTCTGGACGTCCTCCTCCTCTTTTCTTGGGCCAGAAGGCCTGCAAGAACTTCCGAGACTTTGGTGTTCGGCCGGAGCCTACTCACCCAGGTCGTTTTCCCTCCGAAGAGAGACGGTGACTAGCCGTGCATAACTGCATCTCCTCCGCGCACACAAACTCAAGGTAAGTGGGATGTGTAAGTGGGCGCACTGCTCCAGCGACCGTAGCAGGGCACCAAGTGCTGTGTGTCTGTGCCGGGGCACCCCAGCCTGAATGGCCGGGAAGGTTAAAAAATGTCATCCCCCTTAGCCAGAAGGCCCAGGGATGACGGGAATGAGGGCAGTAAATCCGTAGAATCCAAGGTCCGATGCTGGGAACTGTTCGCTGTACCAGCGCTGTCGCTGCGGAAGGGCATAAACTTACCCACAGTGCGCTACCCACGTTTAGGTGCTCTACTTAGGCCGCGATTATAGTAGGCGCGCAGGCATGCAACGGAGCGCATGGCGTCGCTTGCGCCTGTCGCCCGAGCAATGGGTGCACTGAGGCTGGAGGCGATCAGGAGGTGTGACGGGCGGGTCACCAGGCTGGTTGGCCCTCATTGGCTAAACCGCTTACATGATGCGTCCGTCGCGCAAAAAAACAAATGCATTCTTTTTTTTAAAAAATCACCCGCGCAGTCGCACTGCAAAAATGGCCACCAAATCTCAGGCCAATAGGAAGCCGCAACATTCTCGGGTTCAGCTTCCAAAGGGACGGCCATGTAAATCCCCTTTAAACACCAGGAAGTAATGACAGTAACTTCACCGGTAAGTATCTCGGGACCTGGGAAGTCCGGGAAGCTGACCCGCGGCACTCAAAGTTACGGAGTCCCCTGATTGGCGACATATTTGCCAGTACTTGCAAGTAGAAACAGAGATGGCTGCAGGGCCCCCCAATCGGAAGCTGCCATTTCATCTCGCAATGATGTCCAGCTCGGTATAGGCTGACAGCAGCGTAGCCGCAGAATTGCTTCACCTATACACAGAGCCGGTAGCTGCCTTCGTGTCTGCAAACGCATAAATAATAAATAAACCAAGGATTTGGGCAAATTAATAAGTTTGACGTTAATTCAATTTCCTTTGGGAAGTTGAATAATTATACCAGACTTCAAAGCTTGTCATGAGTCCCTGTCTTTGTAATAATAACATTTCCACAAGATCATTTCTCTGTCCCCTTTCTAAGCCTGACAAAATCCTCAGAAATATCGCTGACAGGTACGGGGCTTCACTCATCATATCGCAGGGATTGTATTCCTTTCTAGAATCTGCGGCAAGTGTTGTTGCCGGGGTATAATTTTTTTTTAACAAAATCTAGCGAGTATTTTCCAAAATTGCAGAGTAGGATTTTCTAACGTAGACCTCTTTTAACCCTTTGAGAGCCGGAGGGTTCGCGGCACCACCTTACCACACTTACTCTGGCACATTGCGATCACCTTTAAGACCCACCTTAAGACACACTTGCTTAAAGAAGCATATGAATAGCACTGTGGATATTCTGAACATGATACATAAAGCTTGGCCCCCTGCAGACGCACTTACCAGAACTCCCTCCTACTGTCTCTGTACTTTCTCCCTACCTACCAATTAGACTGTAAGCTCCTCGGGGCAGGGACTCCTCTTCCGAAATGTTACTTTTATGTCTAAAGCACTTATTCCCATGATCTGTTATTTATATTATCTGTTATTTATATGATTACCACGTGTATTACTACTGTGAAGCGCTATGTACACTAATGGCGCTATATAAATAAAGACATACAATACAATACAATACGTGATCGCGACGTCAGTGATGACACGAACGGTCAGGTCGCGCTCAGCGCTGTGCTAATGATGTAGTCACTACATCACAGGGCCCTATGTCTACGAGACCCAATGATGTCCCGAACTAAGGACCTTCTTTTTCATCAAGCAGAGTGCAGCGTTTTACACTATTTGGTTGGACTCGACTTGTTTCTCGCACTGCTTTACCTGTAACTAAGGGAAGTACCACACTCCTTTTTGGAACTGTGGGAACGGGCTTCAATAAGGGGTTTCCCCCAAAATGTTGTCCACCCCCTTATCAGAGTGAATTTACTGCTACTCTTACTTAGTATGATATTTTTATTGTTCACTTTGCTGGCTCTCGGCAGTGATCTCTATGCAGATCACGTGTCCCTGACACGCCACATGTGGACACTACGCCAGCTGATGGATGGGTATTCTTTCATATCAACGGCTCGTGTAGTTATTGATGCATCTATCGCATATTATCCATTCTCATCATCTGCGTATAATATCGTGATCTATTTTTGTCTGAAAGAATCCTGAAGTATATTTACTTTCCTTCCGCGTGAGCGCTGGGAACTGATTATATTATTTTGACGTATGCGATTGGGGGGGATTTAGAGGCGCCTCTGTTCCCTGTGCACCATTTAATTATTTGTTCTTTCTGAGGATATAGTGTATGTGGTGCTGTCTTACCAGTTTGTATGTTCAGACCCCTACGTCATGGGACCCCCAAAGGATTAAGCATTAAGCATTAAAATAGTGTTCTGGAAATGTCCAACCAATACAGTATTCATAAACTAAGGGCTAGATCCATAAAGTTCTGTTAAACCCAGAGGGGGCCAACTCTCGTCCTCTAGGGCCAGCAACAGGTCAGGTTTTCAGGATATCTTTGCTTCAGAAAAATATGTTGTATGGTGCTCAATAGAAAACAGCAAAAAACAAATGAATATTGAAAAACGGAATTAACCCAATAAGTGAAGATAACAAATGATTCCAAAAGATGTAGACTGGTAGACTGTGATCCCACGTAGCACTGAGGTAAGGATACAGTAATATTAAGACCTGCTGGTGACCAGTATTATAAACATCAACTTATTGTAACTGAAATCCAATATAATGGACAAACTGAAATAGACTCACATTGGGATGGTGATCCACGATTGACAGCAAGTCCTGATGTAGCCAGTAGTCCAGGGGTTAATTGTGCCTCCGTCTGTGGATGGATACAATAGACGAAAAAAGGAGGAAAAAATGGAGCACTAAATCCAAAATTGGTTGAACCAAAATAAGATACAAGGATGCGTTCCCATAATAAAAATAGCTTATTTAATGAATAAGAGCAAAAACAACCACACCAACGCGTTTCGGACAAACAAAAGTCCTTTCTCAAGGTGAATAACCACTCACCCATATGGAGTGTTATTTATATAAAAATACTTACCCGCGCGCGCCAATCGCCACCATTTCCGCATACGTCACTAATTGGGACGTCATGCGTCATCACGTAACCGTACGTCACTCTCCCGCGCGAAGCAAAACACCAGGGCGCCTCAGTAGGGTATGGGTGAGTGGTTATTCACCTTGAGAAAGGACTTTTGTTTGTCCGAAACGCGTTGGTGTGGTTGTTTTTGCTCTTATTCATTAAATAAGCTATTTTTATTATGGGAACGCATCCTTGTATCTTATTTTGGTTCAACCAATTTTGGATTTAGTGCTCCGTTTTTTCCTCCTTTTTTCGTCTATTGTATCCTTGCTTCAGCACAGGTGGTGCAGTCAGAATGACTAACCTGTTGCTGGCCCTAGAGGACGGGAATTGGCCGCGCCTGGTCAAACATAATGTTATTTTCCGTGAGGTCAATGCATATACTGGGATATGTATATCTCATTACACAGGCTGGGCATCACGTTATCGTACAGCAGTGTTGCTTTAGCTTCTAACAAACTCCTCCTCCCACCCAGACCCTGAAAGGGGAGGAGGAGAGGTAGGTGCTGCCACCACCACAATGTCTGAATGGGAGTAACGCTAAATTTAGGTATGTCTTACTCCCACCCAGACCCTGAAAGGGGAGGAGAGGTAGGTGCTGCCACCACCACAATGTCTGAATGGGAGTAACGCTAAGTTTAGGTATGTCTTACTCCCACCCAGGCCCTGAAAGGGGAGGAGGAGAGGTAGGTGCTGCCACCACCACAATGTCTGAATGGGAGTAACGCTAAGTTTAGGTAGTCTTACTCCCACCCAGACCCTGAAAGGGGCGAAGGTAGGTGCTGCGCCCACCACAGGTTCTGAATGGGAGTAACGCTAAGTTTAGGTATGTCTTACTCCCACCCAGGCCTGAAAGGGGAGGGGAGAGGTAGGTGCCGCACCACAGGTTCAATGGGAGTAACGCTAAGTTTAGGTATGTCTTACTCCCACCCCGGACCCTGAAAGGGAGGGGAGGGTAGGTGCTGCCGCCACCACAGGGTCTGAATGGGAGTAACGCTAAGTTTAGGTATGTCTTACTCCCACCCAACCCTGAAAGGGAGGGAGAGGTAGTGCTGCCGCCACCCACAGGTGAATATGGAGTACCGCTAAGTTTAGGTATGTCTTCTCCCACCCAGACCCTGAAAGGGGAGGAGAGGTGTTCGTGCCCCACCACAGAGGGTCTGAATGGGAGTAACGCTAAGTTTTAGGTATGTCTTACTCCCCCCAGCCCTGAAAGGGGAGAGAGAGGTAGGTGCTGGCCGCCACCACAGGGTCTGAATGGGATAACGCTAAGTTTAGGTATGTCTTACTCCCACCCAGACCCTGAAAGGGGAGGAGGAGAGTAGGGTGCGCGGCCACCACAGGGTCTGAATGGTAACGCTAAGTTTAGGTAGTCTTACTCCCACCCAGACCCTGAAAGGGGAGGAGGAGGTAGGTGCTGCCCCACCACAGTCTGAATGGGATAACGCTAAGTTTAGGTATGTCTTACCCCCACCCAGACCCTGAAAGGGGAGGAGAGTGTAGGTGCTGCCCACCACAGGGTCTGAATGGGAGTACGCTAAGTTTAGGTATTTCTACTCCCACCCAGACCCTGAAGAGGAGGAGAGGTAGGTGCTGCCGCCACCACAGGGTCTGAATGGGAGTAAGCTAATGTTAAGGTATGTCTTACTCCCCCCGGACCCTGAAAGGGAGGAGAGGTAGGTGCTTGCCCCACCACATCTGAATGGGAGTAACGCTAAGTTAGGTATTTTTACTCCCACCCATACCCTGAAAGGGAAGGAGGTAGGTGCTGCCGCCGACCACACAGGGTCAATGATGGGAGTACTCTACGTTTAGGTATGTCTTACTCCCACCCATAGTGAAAAAAGGGGGGGGCTTGGAGCACTGCAGAACAAAGTATCAGGCTGGCGGCAGCGTGCAACAAAAAGACTTTAATGCGGCATAAAAGCCCTGATTAAAAAGACAGAACAATTCTCTGACGCGTTTCGTCTAAGCGACTTTATCAAAGAGTGCTATACTACAGCCAGGGATGTGCCCTAAATACCCATGTATTCTCGCGTGAGGATTTTAAAATCCCCGCCCCTCTCTAATGCGATCTAAACCACTTAGTGATTATGCAAATCAATAGGAACCTATCACACTGCTCACACCGCTCATGAAACATCTACCACAGATTCATTGAAGACTTGCATGGTCTTCAACCGACACCAGTTTGAAGCACCCTAATAGGGGTTCACTCCCTTACCAACCTATGTTACTCACACCCAGGCCCTGAAAGGGGAGGCGGAGAGGTAGGTGCTGCCGCCACCACAGGGTCTGAATGGGAGTAACGCTAAGTTTAGGTATGTCTTACTCCCTCGTCTTGTCCTAACCTAACATTAAGTCCCCACATTAACATTAACAGACTTTGGCCCAGATCCACAATGCTCCGTTATTGACTTAACACGGTGTGATTAACCAAAGTTAAACAGGTATCTCCCACGCTCACTTATGCAGTGGTATGGGTATTGTGCTAACAATAACGGTCGTTGGTGCTAATGATATGCGAATGAGGTTTTGCTGTAACAGCGCGTATGCACAGAGCTCTGTTATAGGTAGTGTGGGAATTAACGTTAGTTGGGAGCCTTGGGCCAGTGGTAATGAGATACAGATGTGGCCAGACTTACTGTCCCTGTGTGGCCGCAGGAAAAAAAGGGGAAACCCGTGGCACAAATGCGGCCTGTCCATGGCCCCCCGCGGCCACAAGGACAGCAAGTCCAAGCGGTCTAGGACATTTGGTTGCTGCTGTTTCGTCACAACCAATGGCCGCCGGCGCCTAGTCGTAACTCACCTCGCTGCCGGGACACTCAGTGCCGGCCGCCTTGCCACTAAAGTAAGTCTATAACCTTACCCTAAAAACACCTAATGTTTTAGGTGTAATGTAATAAATTGGCATATGTTGCTGCCACTGTTGTGCCCATCACTGTGCCCATAGCTGTGCCCAACGCTTTGTCCATCGCTGTGCCCAACGCTTTGTCCATCGCTGTGCCCAACACTGTGCCCAACACTGTGCCCAACACTGTGCCCAACACTGTGCCCAACGCTTTGTCCATTGCTGTGCCTATCGCTGTGCCCATCGCTGTGCCATCATTGTGCCCAACACTGTGCCCAACACTGTGCCCATCGCTGTGCCCATAGCTGTGCCCAACGCTGTGCTCATCGCTGTGCCCATCGCTGTGCCATTAGCTGTGCCCATCGCTGTGCCTCTCTTCTGATGGAACTAAGTCCCATCAAACTCAAAGGCATCATGTGTCAAAACAAAAACAAGACCCTTTAATAAGGAAGCAGTCCACTCACAGCTGTAAATAGATTTGTATAGACACCATCCCCCATGGTATATGTTACTATGGAAGGACACCACATCGATAAGCACATGATGATCATTTTCCATCCAATTAAAACTGGTCAATATTTTTAAAACTACCGTAGTAACCTTTAAAAAGACGGTAAAGTATATACAAACTCTCTCAGATGTGCGTCCCAAAACTTCAGTCAGACTACCCATGCCCGACAAAATTGGCCTACCAGGCAGTCTTATCGGGTCCTTGTGTACCTTAGGAAGAAAATACCAAACCGGAGTTCTAGGAAAATGTGGAAATAAAAAATGAGTTTATCTATAGACCTTTCTCAAATGCCTCTTTCCACATCATTTTAAGCCCCATCTGATACATTGTAATGAGACTGCTCTGCAATCTTTCATAGTAGCTTTCATCATTCAGCCGTCTCAGGGATTCTTGTACATAATAACTCCTGGAAATGCTAACGACCCTCATCACTCAGGTTTATCACAATACTGTTATTATTTTTAACCAGCAAATTGCCTTATATTCATTCTCAGTTACATTGTAAATATTTCCTTGGTTCTTTTCGTAAACTTCCAAAACCTGTTTCTTAATAATTTTGCCAAAAATATCTTCTCCTCTACCTCCCAAAATGGTGGGGTTAAACACAGGTAATATAGTGCCCCATTCCACCGGATTGGGATCAGCGTCCTCCAAAGTTTCACACTCATCCCTAAACTGACTGTCTTCAGCATAATTAAGATATTCTATTTGAGATTAAATCCCCCATACAGGGGTACATGACTGGGGGGGGGGGGAGGGGGGGGGAGGGGGGGGGGGCGGGAGGATTCCCCGGGTGGCCAGGGAATTGCTGGGGGGGGGGACACCTGGAAAAGTATGTTGTTGTGGCATACTAGATAATATAATTTTATGTATATGGCACACAGTCATACTTAAACAATACATTATATTCATTCTATACATCTGCATGTCGGAAATAAAGCAGATCTGCATTGTGTTATAGTAAGCGCACCCACTGCAAATTGTACTTGCAATGTTTTATAATTGTTTTCTGGAGTGCTGGTTAAGAGTGACCAGAAAAGCACTATCACTATATATAAAGCACTATAACTCTCTCTCTCTCTCTCTCTCTCTCTGCATTTGGTTAATGTGCAGCGCAGTTTTGCTTTGTTTAATAAGCTAGTTTGTGAAATTCTTACAAATCGTTAAATTTTCTTACTGTTGAGAGACAGTTTTGCACATTTCTAGTAGAGAATATGCTTGTCCTACCAAAAGGGGTGACAATATACAGGTAGTCCTCGTTATCCAATGTTTCACTTTACAACGAATGGCATATCCAACACTTTACAGTGCAACCCTCTGGGCCGTTTTTCGACGCCGGAACACGTTATCCGATGCCCGAGTGCGTTATCCAACGCTCACTGCCACTGATTAACATGGGACTCACTTTACAACGGTTTCACGATCCAACGCTACTTCCAGAACGGATTCCGTTGGATAACCGAGCACTGCCTGTACAATATAATAAAGGCTCACAATGTGTTAGAGAGGTCCAGACCTTTAGAGTAGGGAGGAGGTTTAAACACTCATGACCAGGGTAAGTCTACATTTTTGGCAATCCTAATGGGACCTAAAGAAGTCTGGGCAGTGGTTGGTCTCAGAAGACCCCACTTCTGGAAAACACTAGAAAGGGCTGGGCGATTTAGAATTAAAGGAGATGATCAATGTTGAACTATTCTGTTATATATAAGATAGAGAAATATCAGAGGTTATCATATACAACAAGGATTGTATAACTTGAGATACATTAATTAGGTCAAAAACGCTGCGTCCCAAACTTAGATACTTAATGGATTTGTTAGATAAATTCCCTGATATGTTAATTATAGGAGATTCCCTGTAAATATGTTCAATATTATCTTGGCCAAACAACAATATGAGAAACTCACAAGCAAATCTATTCAATATTGTAAGAAGCTGTTAATGCTCAGTGAACTGTGTCTTAATGTAGAATTCCTGTCCATATGAGTTATTACACCCGTAACTCTAGGAACTCATACTGTATGGCCCTAATTAGCACTATAGTACTTTACCCTGCAACGTGTCCTAAAGTTGGTGAATAAACGAGATTGTAACGACTGCAGCTGAAATAACGATGGCCCAAAACGGTTTTCTTGAGCTACAGTATAGTGAAATGAGCCAAATAAATACTGTGTGGACAAATTGTAAATACATAGAAGATAAAAATAAATCTCTCCCTTGCATCTGGCTGCACTTCAGCAATCTGCTGAACGCCAACATATCAGCTACTTGTGAAGTGAAAATATCAGGACTCTTTGCTGATTTTCAATACATATTGTAGATAGCACAGCTGTCTAATTCCCCGGAAAGTAACATCTGTGTAAGCCCGAGGATCGCAAGTACCTGACACGCTGGGGCCGATGTATCAACAAAGAAAGTGCACATGGAAGTTTATTTTGATGCGTTGCTCCATTGTGTGCATCCAATGTAAGAGCGTTTCCAACGTGAGGCAGATTGCTAGTCAGGAAAGTATACACCACTCGTAGATTTATTTCAAGACAATATAAGATGAGACAAGTTTTGGAAAGAGATGCAGAGTTCATACTGTGACAGGGCTGCCTGTACTATGGTATAAGTTAAGTGCATGTTTGCTTTCTGGCATCAAGTGCACCACCTTTCTTTTTCTGTTTTGGTTTTTGCTGGGCCCAGCGATCTTTTTTGTTTCCTTTACCTGAAACTTTACTAACCTTTAATGTGGTGTCCTGAGGTCAGTCATTATAATGCAGGTATGGTCAATGTTAAACACAGTTTGATGTTACACAGCCATGGCCCGGGGGTCTCTGTTAAAAAGGAAAAGGGCATTTCCTTCCTGCATACCATCCAGGGTAGATTATACCGTGGTATGGGGGGGGGGGGGGAACTAAAGTAAGTGATACTGAATGTCATTTATTTTGCAGAGTAAAGACATGCATGGGATGTTTGTGAAAGGTACTGTTTTTTGGGGCTTGCTATAGAAAATTGTATGTTGTGTGAAGTGTATTATGTTTGCTAATTGTGTAAATTTTGGGAGACAACTCCCTGTGTGGTTTACTTTATTTGGTTTTGTCCTAATTAACCAGTAATAAAAGGCAGGGGGTTTCTTTTCCTCGGGCTGCTGCACTCCTTGTTGCTGCTATGTGATACGAGCGGGGTTGCCACCTCTCCGGGTTTCACCCGGAGACTCCGGGTTTGGCATCCCCTTCTCCGGGCTCCGGGTTTGTCCCTGAAATCTCCGGGTGGGCGGGTTGTTGCAGACAGGGCAGCACAGTAAGTGAGTTCGCATTGCTACATCACTCACAGATCCTCTGCATTTCTCACGGGACTGTCTGTGTGCACTTCACTGCCTACTACATCCGGGTCACAGCCCTATGCTCTACTGCACATGCTCACAGGTAGGGGATCATGGGAGTTGTAGTTTTTATTAGACAAGATCGATTGGCACATAAGCAACACAGTAACATTCTTAGAAACCCTGCTAGAGAACACACACCACCCCCATGTATCTTATCTCCTCTCTCCCTTCTCCCCCCTCTCGTCACGAACGTCAGATGAGAATAGTAAGTCTTGCTCATATTTTTAATGCTGGTCAGGATTATATGGTCTACCACTTCTCCGCGATTGCCCGTCAGTCTACGGTGAGCTACCCCTCAAAATCAACAAGAGGAACACAATCTTCCTGGCGCCTCATGCAGATATCAGCGCTATTACATCTCGCCATTTTCCGGCGAAAATCGCGCTAAAAACAGCCGAAAATGGCGAGTATGAAAAAAGCCGCATTTTTTTTTTTCTATTTAAATCTCCCGCCGGCTCTGGCGATAACCTACATCTCGCCAGTCTGAAAAATATCCAAATTCAGAAAGGCGCGCTCTGCCATCTAGCGCAGTTTTTGGCGCTATTTTCGTCAATTTTCTCCACCACCAAATTTGGCAAGACAGGATCTCGTCGGCTATAGGGAAAAAAAAAATGCGCAATTTTTTTTTCTCCCTTTCAGCTGCGCGCCATCTCCTCATTTACAATTCTCCACATACAGTAATGCTAAAAAATTAGGCGATTTCGCCCATTCTCTTTCTGCTTTTTCTAGAATAAACTCCTCCATTAAAGCTACTTTTCTTTTCTTAAACTCTCCAATTTATTCTAGCGCTGCTCTCTGCATAGGCCCCTTTGTTGGTGAGTAGGCATCGGCTGAGACTGCTGCACCGGGGAGGAGGGGGGCTTACTGGCCTTCAAGAGGAAGGAGGAGGTGAATTGGGGACAGTAAAAGGATTGGTTGGACACCCAGGGAACATGATCACAAGTAGAAGCAACCTGGTCACACATACAATGTGACTTGTGCTGGGGCACACTCAGGCTCAAAAGGAAGCTGTCTGTATCTCTGTGTGTCTGTGTGTCTGTGTCTGTGAGTGTCTGTGTGTGTGTCCGTTGTGTGTCTGTGTGAGTCTGTGTGTCTGTGTCTGTGTCTCTGTCTGTATCTCTGTGTGTCTGTGTGTCTGTGTCTGTGTGTGTGTGTCCGTGGTGTGTCCGTGTGTGTCTGTGTGGTCTGTGTCTCTGTCTCTGTCTGTATCTCTGTCTGTATCTCTGTCTGTATCTGTGTGTGTCTGTGTGTGTCTGTGTGTGTCTGTGTGTGTCTGTGTGTGTGTGTGTCTGTGTGGTGTCTGTGGTTGCTGTCTGTGTCTTCCCTCCCTCTCCCCTGCCCTCCCCCAGCCGCTCTCCCTTCTCCCCCCCCCTCTCCCGTCTCCCCCCTCTCCCCCCCCTCATCCCCCCCTCTCCTCCTCCCCCCCCCATCTCCCCCCCCCTCTCCCCTCTCCCTTCTCCCTCTCCCCCCTCTCCCCTTCTCCTCCCCCCCTCTCTCCTTCTCTCCTCCCCCCCTCTCTCTCTTCCCCCCCTCTCTCCCTCTTCTCCCCCCCCTCTCCCTCCTCTCCGCTTCCTCTTCTCCTCCCCTCTCGTCTTCTCCTCCCCTCCCCCCTCTCTTCTTTTCTCACTCTCCCCTCCCCCTCTCTCCTTCTTCCTCCCCCCTCTCTCTCTTCTCCTCTCCCCTCCCCCCTCCTCTCTACTCCATCTCTCTCTCTTCTCTCGTCTCCCCCCCTCATCTTCTCGGTCTTCTCTCCTAGGCTCTCTCTTCTGGCCCCCCTCTCTCTCTCTCCCCCTCTCCTCTCCTCTTCCTCCTCCCCCCTCTCTTCCTCTTCTCCTCACCCTTCCTCTCTCACTCATTTCTCGTCTTCTCCCCCCTCTCTCTCCTCTTTTCTCCCCCCTCTCTCTCTCTTCTCCCCCCCCTCTCTTTCTTTCTCCTCGCCCCCTCTCTCTGCTCTTTCTCCCCCCCCATCTCCTCATCCTTCTCCCCCCCCCCCCTCGCCCTCCGTCTCTTCTCCTCCCCTCTCATCTCTTCTCCTCCCCCTCCTCTTCACTCCTCTGCGTCCGTCCCCCCCTCTTCTCTTCTCTCCCCCCCCCCACCTCTCTCTCTCGTTTCCTCCTCCCTCTCGTCTCGCTTCTGTCTCACCCTCCCCTTCTCATCTCTCGTCTCCCCCTCCTCCTCTCTTCTCCCCCCTCTCTCTCTCCTGTCGGTACGCTCTCATCTCTTCTTCCCCGGCGCTCTCCCCCCTCTCATCAGTCTCTCCTACTCCTCTCTCGCCTCCCCCCTCTCTCTCTTCTCCCGTCCCCCCCTCCTCTCTTCTCCGGTCGGAGTACTGCCTCTGCTTCTCCCCGCCCTCTCTCTCTTTCTTCTCCCCTGCCTCTCTCTCTTCTCCTCCCCCCTCTCTCCTCTCTTCTCCCGTCTCCCCCCAATCAATCCTCCACTCTTCTTTCCTCCGTCTCTCTCATTCTCCCCGCCCCCCAATCCTCTCATCTCTCTCTCTTCTCTCCTTCTTACTCCCACCTCTCGCTCTACAGTACAGCTCTTCAGTTGCCTCCCTTTTGATAGCAATGAGGTA
Source organism: Ascaphus truei (assembly GCA_036426205.1). Classification (NCBI taxonomy): domain Eukaryota; kingdom Metazoa; phylum Chordata; class Amphibia; order Anura; family Ascaphidae; genus Ascaphus; species Ascaphus truei. The sequence goes on from CM071588.1 coordinate 965,624, forward strand.
ACCTTGTCTTTGTTAAATTAACTCAAGTAAGTTAACTGAGGTAAACATGTATAAATTATATTTGATCATGTATCACTCTGTTGTTGCACATTGTCAATCACCGCGTTAGTTATAGATAAGAATGATGTAAGGTATATTCCATATAGCATTAGACGCGCATAGGTGCCAGCGCAACGCATCTCGGTCCTCCACCGCCATGCTCCCCCCTCAACCTCTCAATATGCTCCGTTGCGTCAAATGGCGCGCTTTGCCAGCCAACGGGAACGCACATACGTAACCAGGCATCACGTGACTCGTTGCCATGACAATGAGCCGCCACACTGATTGTCACGACGTCATCTGTGTGCCACGTTGTCATGGCGACTTGACGCCGCTGTGACGTTACAACCATCTCCCGTTGTCATGGCAACACAGTGTTATTTTAAAAAAAAACAATCTCGGGTTACGTCAGTCGAAGTGGCAACCCGTATACATGTTTGTTCCCATTCTGCTACTCCTTTTTGCTGCTATTGGATATGAGGTTGTTTCCGCTTCTGCCCTCTCTGTGCTGTCTATTGATATGAGGTTGTCTTTTCTCGCTACTCCGTTGCAATGGCTATGTGCTAAGTTGTCCCCTTTTTCTTCTGCCACTCCTGTTGCTGCTCATGTGATATGGGTTTCTCGTGCACTCCTTTGGCTGCTAGGTATATGATTTCCCCTTCTGCACGTCCTTGTTGCTTGCTATGTGATATGAGGGTGTCCTCTGCACTCTTGTGCTGTCTCATTGAGTATGAGGTGTCTCATTCTGCACTCCTTGTTGCTGCTATGTGATATGAGGAGTTCCCATTCTGCACTCCTTGTTTGCTGCTATGTGATATGTAGTGTTGGTCTTGTTTCTCTTTTCCTGCACTCCTTTTTTGCGGCTATGTGGATATGAGGTTGTCTCCTTCTGCACTCCTTGTGGCTGCTATGTGATATGAGTGGTGTCCCTTCCCCTGCTGCACTCCTTGTTGCTGCTGCATGTGATTGAGGTTGTCCCTTACTGCACTCCTTGTTGCTGCTATGTGATATGTTGGTCCCCTTCTGCACTCCTTGTTGCTGCTATGTGATGAATGTGTCTCTTTCCTTCTGCCCTCCTTGTTGCTCTATGATAGTTGAGGTTGTCTCTTCTTCTGCACTTTTCTGGCCCTTGTTGCTGCTAGTGATAGAGGGTGTTCCCCTCTGCACTCCTTGTTGCTGGCTATGTGATCTGAGTTGTGTCGCTTTCCGCTTCTGCAACTCCTTGTGCTGCTATGTGATATGAGGTGTTTCCCTTCTGCACTCCTTGTTGCTGCTGGTGATATGAGTTGGTCCCTTCTGCCTCCTTGTTGCTGCTATTTGATATGAGGTTGTTCTCCTTCTGCGCTCCTTGTTGCTGCTATGTGTAGAGGGTTTCCCTTCTGCACCCTGTTGCTAGAATGGATAGGGTTTGTCCCTCTGCCTCTCTTGTTTCTGCATGTGATATGCTGTTGTTTTCCTCTGCCTCCTTGGTGCTGCTATTGATATGAGGTTGTTTCCTTTCTGCACTCCTTGGTGCTGCTAGATGATATGAGGTTTTTTCTTCTTTCTGCACTCCTTGTTGTGGCTGCTATGTGATAGAGGTTGTTCCCCTTCTGCACTCCTTGTTGCTGCTTGTGATATGAGGTGTCCCTTCTGCCTCCTTGTTGTGCTGCTATGTGTAGAGGTTGCCCCTTCTGCCCCTTGTTTTCTGCTATGTGATAGAGTTGTCCCCTTCTGCACTCCTTGGTCTGCTATGTGATATGAGGTTTCCCCTTCTGCACTCCTTGTTGGCTGCTATTGATATGAGGTTTCCCCTTCTGCACTCCTTGTTTGCTGCAGTGTATATGAGGTTGTCCCCTCTGGCACTCCTTGGTGCTGCTATGTGATATGAGGTTTGTCCCCTTCTGCACTCCTTGTTGCTGCTGCTAATGTGATATGAGGATTGTCTGTTGAAACCTTCAGTGAATAGGATGCCAACTTCTATCAGTTATTGCGGGCTACTCTGTGGCTGAGACATCACGCTGGGGGAACTTGTTGTTGTACCACCTGAATGTGGAATACCTAATAAAAAGAAAAGTTCGAGAACACAAAACTCTTTCATTCTTCCAGGGTCTGATGCTGCTGCTTCTTTAAATAAAAAGGCTGGGACTCAACCTTTCACACATACATCCCATTATAATCTGTGCATCATGTACCCCCTTCCTACAGTAACTCCTATTTAACCCCCCTAAATCGCAAGCTTACACCCATGGAGCAATACCTGATCTATTGACACAAAGACGCAAGATGAGAATTACAGGATTTCTATCAACTTTGCTACAAATTTGTCTTCATGCAACAACTCCCTGAGTGCTACAGGGGGTCTGTGTATACAAGTATTTGGGGAAAACAAGAGATGAACAACTAGATTTATTACAGAAATATAAATGAAAGCAGTAACTTGTCCAACTTTTACAGCCAGGAGACATACTGTACATATCCCCTTATGTAGCAAGGCAAAACTGGTGCAAAAAACTTAAACCACATTTAACAAAACACAAAACCCTAATTTTTTCAATGGGGTTTTATCATTGATAAATCTGATAAAAGGTTTAAAAATAGATCTAGTTCACCTTTTTTTCCCCCTCCAGAATTGCACCAAATTTGCCCCACACACCCATTATAATGAATACTTAACATTTTTATTTGCTGTACACCTTAAGGTGGAGGGTTTTTATAACTTTTTTACTCACAATAACTTCCTTTGTGTCTGGTTATACCCACGTATACTCACGTATACCCACGTACCAGCTTCACATTGCACGTATGAGACCCGAAAGGGTGTAACAGCCGTCGATGAGAAGTACTCTTTGGGCTGTGATCACGTATAGTACTCCTCCTGCCAGGCATGCATTTGGTCTTCTGGCCTGGTTGAGAAGTGGGACTGAGTTTTATTTCTGGCCTGTGCACCCCCAGTTGGTAACCCAGGGGGGGCTCAGTTAAGTGCTAACTGTAGTGAGATGACCAAGGAGAAAGATTGCCTTGGAAGAGCAGCAGCATGACCGGTGCATGGAACAGTTTGCACCATGGACGCATTGTATTCATCGGCTATGATTCCCTGCGCGCTTCGTCGCACCCCGGGCATTCTGGCTAGGGGTAGTACGTGATTTTTTTACCCACCCTGCCAATTTTGGTTGTGGTGCTTCCGCACGCTGCTTGGCAGCACTTAAGCACTGGTTGTTTTAACAGCGCACGGGCACATAGATAGAATTTAGCTGCACATTTTGTATTTCCAGTTTAGAGTCACCCGTCTCTCCTCCCCGAAAATAAGACTTGTGGCCTCATGCAGAGATCAGCGCTATTAACAATCTCGCCATTTTCCGGCGAAAATGCGCTAAAAACGACCAAGAAAATGGCGAGTATGAAAAAAGCCCATTTTTTTTTTTCTATTTAAATCTCGCCGCGCGCTGCGAAACCTACATCTCGCCAGTCTGAAAAATACCCAAATTCAGAAAGGCGCGCTCGCCATCTAGCGCAGTTTTTTGGCGCGATTTTCGTCAATTTTCTCCACCAACCAATTTGGCAAGAAGCAGGACTCGTCGGCTATAGGAAAAAAAAATGCGCAATTTTTTTTTCTCCCTTTCGCTGCGCGCATCTCCTCATTTACAATTCTCCACAGTGTGTCTGTGTGTGTCTGTGTGTGTCTGTGTGTGTCTGTGTGTGTCGGTCTGCACTTCTGTAACCCAGGCTATGCTGCAGACGCTGTGTAATGCGGCAGGCAGAAACTTATAGTGATTTATGTTAAAATGGATAAGAAGCAAAACATGACACACTGTGAGTCCTCATTTGCATGTTATTACCCAGAATCCCAGGCTGCAGTAGAAGCATTGTATGCTAAGAGATAATGGGGAAAGGCAGGTGCTGCAGACCTGCCTGTGTGAATGTTTTTTTAGTTGCTTTATTTCTCCAGCTGGGTTACTGCACCTACACATGAAGCAGGCGTCACACTTCCCTCTGGGGGAATATTGAGCGCCATTAATGCCCCGATTAAACGGCAATCTATTAACAAGAGTAATCGTGGCTCGCGGATACGATGATTGTATTAATGTTTCCGATTCAGCCTTTGTGGAGCACAGGAGTATCGTGGTGAGGGATTGCTAAGGGTTCTATGCATATACTTCTGTGTGTATATGAAGTGTCCAGCACAATGTACAACCACATACGGTATGTGTATCAATTGTCTTTATTGCTGTTCCTGTTTCTGCACTGAAACCAATAAAAGAATGTTTAGAAAAAACCCCACAAAATACTGGGATCTTTCATCTGGGCTTTAAACATGGAAACTCCCCAGGAATTACCCCCTTAGCATTCAAAGTACTCAGGAGAACCACTAGTGGGAGCCCTTATCACACAGGAAGGAAGTGTCTAACTGCGCAGGTCACTCACAGATAAGTCACAGATAACGTGTAGAGGTACAGCGGGCTCATGTCCAGCGTGCTAATGTCCAGCGTGCTCGTGTCCAGCGTGCTCGTGTCCAGCGTGCTCGTGTCCAGCGTGCTCATGTCCAGCGTGCTCGTGTCCAGCGTGCTCATGTCCAGCGTGCTCATGTCCAGCGTGCTCCTGTCCAGCGTGCTCAGTATGCTCATGTCCAGCGTGCTCATGTCCAGCAAGCTCAGTATGCTCATGTCCAGCGTGCTCATGTCCAGCGTGCTCATGACCAACGTGCTCCTGTCCAGCAAGCTCAGTATGCTCATGTCCAGCGTGCTCATGACCAGCGTGCTCAGTATGCTCATGTCCAGCGTGTTCATGTCCAGCATGCTAGTGTCCAGCGTGCTCATGTCAAGCGTGCTCATCTGGAGCGTGCTCATGTCCAGCGTGCTCATGTCCAGCGTGCTCATGTCAAGCGTGCTCATGTCCAGCATGTTCATGTCCAGCGTGTTCATGTCCAGCGTGCTCATGTCCAGCGTGTTCATGTCCAGCGTGCTCATGTCCAGCGTGCTCATGTCCAGCGTGTTCATGTCCAGCATGCTCAGCATGCTCGTGTCCTGCGTGCTCATGTCCAGCGTGCTCATGTCCAGCGTGCTCATGTCCAGCGTGTTCATGTCCAGCATGCTCAGCATGCTCGTGTCCTGCGTGCTCATGTCCAGCGTGCTCATCTGGAGCGTGCTCATGTCCAGCGTGCTCATGTCAAGCGTGTTCATGTCCAGCATGCTCAGCATGCTCGTGTCCTGCGTGCTCATGTCCAGCGTGCTCATCTGGAGCGTGCTCATGTCCAGCGTGCTCATGTCAAGCGTGCTCATGTCCAGCGTGCTCATGTCCAGCGTGTTCATGTCCAGCATGCTCAGCATGCTCGTGTCCTGCGTGCTCATGTCCAGCGTGCTCAGCATGCTCATGTCCAGCGTGTTCATGTCCAGCGTGCTCATGTCCAGCATGCTCAGCGTGCTCGTGTCCTGCGTGTTCATGTCCAGCGTGCTCATGTCCAGCGTGCTCAGCATGCTCATGTCCAGCGTGCTCATGTGCAGCGTGTTCATGTCCAGCGTGCTCAGCATGCTCATGTCCAGCGTGCTCAGCGTGCTCATGTCCAGCGTGTTCATGTCCACTATATGAACTCCCTGTGGCTCTTGCTCGCTATTTAGATTTAGAGACGGATCGCTTTTGTTCTGTATTATTCATTCTATGTGACTTTATTGTTTGTTGTTCACCTTACTGAGATGCTCACTGTATTTCTTACATCATTTATTAGCGGTGCCATCTCAATATCTAGTTGTTCGCAGCACTGTTTAAAACTTTATATTTATTTCTTCCACATTAAATAGTTTTTCATTGATTTACGAGATCTTGTAGCGTCCCTTTTACCGACCGTAGACAACAGAGTTCAAAGTAAATGACCAATACACCAAATGGAGCAACAATGAATGAACATTGGATAAACATATTAAAAGCAGATATAATTGTTTGATTAAAAGGAAGGAACGCCATATTAATGTGCTCTTCCCTTCCTCAGAAATGAGTTTCAAAGACCCCTCAAGTATTCAGAATTAAACAAGAAGAGACATTGAGACGGCTGGACAGCTTTATGACACATTTTCTGGCCTTAGTAATAGTACAGCGCCGTGCACATTATCATTAAGGATCATGTAATACACATGGCTCTTGGTTTTACTTACTACCCCACCTGGGGAACTAACAGATTATTCTGCAGTAAGGCCCAGATCCACTAAATGGTGCTAAGCTTTAGGACGATTTTACCCCCATATGAACCCCCTTATTCTGGGTCCCAGGGTTACATGTGTGTCGGCCCTGTATCACTGCACTAGGGATATATCTACAGCGTACTTTACAGACTGTGTATGTTTGTCGTTCTAAACACCTGCTGCAGATGTGGTCGCTGTGCTCGTCGGCTAGCGCAGGCGACCACATCTGTACGCACACGCTACACGCGTAAAATGTGCAAGCAGATGGCTCATGAATTAATTGCGGAATTGTGACTCGCTGTGATTTCTTTTGTAGGCGGAAGATCAGGCGCACATCCTCACTGAGCGTCTCCTCAATGCAAGCTAATTAATGTTTGGCCTGGGCTTGCGTTTGGCAGGGAACAGGCGAGAAAGATTGAAATGGGACAATTCTGCGAGCTGAAGCATACTACACCGGCGAAATAGGGTAAAATGAAAGAGCGGAAAATCAGGCAAATATAACACACAAATACATTTCGTTTATTTTTAGCAACAGTCAATATATTCCGCTTTTTGTATTCCTTGCAATTACAATTAGGATGATTGTTTATCTGTAGGTTCCAAAAAGCAGAATATTTTTTGTTGCTAAACTTCAACTAATGTAAAGTTTTTAAGTGGCTAACTTTTCTTTTACTAGATATAGTTGTGGCTGTTCATCTTTTTGTGTAGAATTATACATGTTGGGTGGGCTTCTATATAAAGAACTAGCTGAGAGACCCGGCGTTGCCCGGGATGTAAATGCGTAATAGGTAGTATTATTTATAAATGGTGGAACAATAGGTGAGTATTTGTTGTAAAGGTTGGATAATAATGTTGAAAAGAAAGATGGAATAAAATGTAATACGATGTTGTTTAAAAATGGTTTATTGTAAACACACCACAGTACAATGTATATTTTGGTGACATAACAGATGTAAAAATGTGAGGCGTGTGTCCTGCTAGGGTGTGAGGCGGCGGGTGGCGCATGGGTTGTGAGTGCTGTCTGTGAGTGGGGGTCCTGCTAGGGTGTTGGAGGCACAGGGATTGCGCGGTGGGTTGTACGAGTGCTGTCTGTGAGTGGGGGTCCTGCTAGGGTGTGAGGCGGCGGGTGGCACATGGGTTGTGAATGGGGTCCTGCTAGGGTGTGAGGCGGCGGGTGGCGCGTGGGTTGTGAGTGCTCTCTGTGAGTGGGGGTCCTGCTAGGGTGTGAGGCGGTGGGTCAGTGATGTCGGTGCGTAGGGGCGGGAGGCAGCAGGTGTGTGTGGCGGCAGGTATGGGTCGAGTGTGGCGGGAGTCTGTTGAGTGCATGCAGCGGCTGTGAGGCGGTGGGTGAAAGGCAGAGGCGGGCGGAGTAAGGGCCGGTGAAAGGCAGAGGCGGGGAGGCAGGAAGGCGGGTAGGAAGGCGAAGATTGGTGGGAAGGGGGGGAAGGGTGTGGGAGGGGGGTGGGAGGGGGGAAGGGTGAATGAAATTGAAATGTCTGTAATGTATTTCTAATTTTGAATACCTTGGAACTCATTGAGATGTTGAGATTAGCCTCCAGGCTTTCAACTAGCCCTGTCAGCCATGTTGATTTATCCCAGGTTGTTGACGTTGTCATTGAACATTGATTTTAAGACTCAAGATGGTCCCCATTTATAAAAATATGTAATTAAAATGATAAATGTAATATTAAAAACCAGTAGTAATTAAGTCTGGAATAGTTAAAGCAGACTATGCCCTAAGCATTTTTTTTTTTAAACTTAATTTTTATTAAAAATTTTTAGAGAGAGGGGAGGAATGAAGAAAATAAAAAATGGGGGGAGGGAAGGGTACAGAAAATAGAGATGGGAGAAAGTTCACATTCATTTACAATTTTACCTAACAAGATTTATTAAAATATTCTATCACACAGTTAATATAAATATCCTTTTTTTTTTTCCCTTTTTTTTTGTTACAACAAAATTAAGCATTTTAAGTAGAATTCTTGTAGAATTAGGGACTTATTCTATAGCCGTCCAAGTGGCTGATTGGGGTGTGTTCTGTATTCTGTGTTCTGACATTTCTTATTAAAGTCCACGGGAAAATTCTGCCAAAAAATGCTTGATGGACAGATATAGAATAAGATATAGAATAAGATATAGAATAAGATATAGAATAAGATATAGAATAAGCCCCTAAATGTTTATTGCATATCTTACAGTTAAAGGTACCACCAGTACTTCCTGCGTCACGCGGTCCAATAGGAAGCGGCTTTCTTTTCCTACGCGTGACGTGGGAGATTGAAACTGCCATTTTATTTCCCCAGGAGCTAGAACCGACACTGCCAACATCACCGGTATCTCAGGAACTGGGGGAGGGGGAGGTTCCCAGAGCTGAAAATAGCACGTTTCCGCGTTTCACCCCGGGGAGAACCTTACTTCCCATGCTGTAACAAACAGGGGGGAGGTCAAATAAACAAACCCGAGCGGGGGAAACTCCTGCTTTAATTATCTGGCAGCAGCGATTCTTCTAGAAGTGGGGGTACCTCACTGCTCACTCAGTCTCAGTAACATTTATAGTATACTAAAAACACCCCCTTCTGCTGTCACCAAATGGTCCCTGTCACTGGCAAAGCCATAAAGGACATGAAGGAGGTGACAGCTGGACAGCAGCGAGGTGTACATGGCAGCATGCAGAGGACACTATTATCTGCTATGATTTGGCACAATTATTTTATTCATATTTAGACCTTTCTTAATACTGTATATTACAGATTTTGCAACTAATTAGAATTTATTATGAGTTAGCTATAGCCTTCATGTAACTAATTGGAATTTATTATGAGTTAGCTATAGCCTTCATGTAACTATGTAACTAACGGGAAATAGGCGAATACATGTTTGTGCCTGGGCATTAAAGAGGTTATTTACCATGCTGCCCTGCGGGCTAATGCAGCAAATCGGGCAGTACTGCTATGTATGAACACGCAGTCCCTGCACCTTCTAACCCCAGCACCCACCACGTCATATACCGTATATATATATTTGTGTCAAAACAAAAGGAGTGCTACTGGGCATGGCCAAATGTATACAACAAAAGACAAAAATAACTAATGCTACATCCAATGTGACAAAATACGTAGTAAAATACTTCAGTGTTAGTATTCTCATAAGTAAGGGTCATTTAGTTAAAGGAAGGAAATTAAACATGAATGTAAAGAGAATCTGTGCCCCTCACCCACAGAGCTTACAATCTATCAACTGCGTACAGAAAGAGATACAATGCAATAAACGTAGAAGAGATGCCAGCTTTGATGGCGCCGCCCAAATTGGCTGGCAATTTCTTAGTGAAATTGTACATTTTGATCCTAAGTCTTATTACAAAGGAGTTATTCCGTTGCACCTTATTAACTGGCAGATGGTTTGAAGTGAGGTTATAGGGTCTGAGCTGGGAAATAATAGCAGAAGGTTGTGACATATTTAGGGATGGAAACGATGACACGTCTTCGCCTGTGAGGTCTCTCCTGCACACGTAGTCCTCGCCAGACGCCTCAATGTCCGAGCTTTTGCACCTGTGCACTTACATTTGCTACGACATATGTTCCAAAGGTTAACACCAATGTGTGAATTCCCTCTTGGACAGAGCAGGGTGGGAGCAGGGAAGATACAAGGCTTAAGACAGCAGTGGTCAAAGAGCAGTAAAAAGTAGTGGTACTGTTACTCACGTCAAGATTTTCAAAACCTTTGAAATAATAGAGCAAAACGCGTGGGACCTCATTTTAGAAAGGGGTTTATTTTCCAATAAATATTTTTTTCTTTAAAAAAGTGCCAATCAGGGCACTACTGAATATGAGACTCCCACCGATGAATGCCCCCATCTGCACTATCTTAGTTTAATGAACAGCCTTATATGATTGTTCCCCAGAGAGCGTACAATCTAATTTTGGTGCCTGAGACACAGGGAGATAAAGTGACTTGCCCAAGGTCACTGAGGTTCAAACCAGGTTCCCCCGCGTCACATTCCCACGGAGGTAATTATGCAGCTCGGTTTGCAACGGGGACCCCGGATATACCCAAATCTCCCCAGGTGAAAGCGAGATTTCCCTGCCTCGACTTCCTCCCTGCTCTCCCATAGTCCTCTCTGTTTTGTCTGTTCCCTCCTGAATCTCACCCTTCTGTGCCTGCTAGACCAGCTGTATTCCTAGCGTACGTCTCTCCTTGCACTGTTACCTTCTATTTCTCTGGATCTGAAACCTCTGTTGACTGAACATCGCCACTATCAGATATGTGTATATGCCTGTGTCCCCTTGCACAGTATATACTGTAAGTTAGGGGTCTCCAGCTGGCGGCCTGTGGGACTGATGTGGCCGTGATGAGACCCTTGGACCTTCAACTCCTGCTAATTTCATACTTGTTTTTCACCCTGAGCTGCACTTGCGGGTTAAAGGCGGCGGAGGTTCCAGCGCCACATCGGCTGAGGATCCGTCTGCGGCCGAACGCTGGCTGTCATTTGGTTGCAATGAAACAGCTGTGACCCCCTCTAGTTTCATAGATACATGCCGGGAAAGTTTCTGGGTGTCCTGCCGTGTGTTTAAATCCCCCACGTCACATGGGTCGCGACGGATGAGGCTTCTGCTTCCTCTTGTCCTGTGTCACGTGGGAGATTTAAACTTATGTTTTGTTACGCGCCGGTGCTACCTTCAGCGGCAAGTATCTCAGGTGGTCCCCCAAGCAGAAAATAAAGCATTGCGGTTCCAGGGACCCCCTGCTTTCCTACTGTGTAATACAATGCGGAGGGGAAGCTCATCCTTAATTACAGAGGTTAGTTTCAGCGCCATCTACATTCCAGTGGCAGTGAAGGTGTTAACTTGCTTGTTGGGGGATTACGTTAGTTAGTAGTCCTGCTAATTTGCATGAGCACCTGTCCTGTTGTTTGCTGATTTTAGGAGAACAGATGGCGCACCCACTTCAGCTTTTTTTTTAGGTATCTGAGGAGCAGCTCAGCTCAATTTAGCACACGTTAAGTGTTTGTGGGTCAGATAACTCGCGGCTTAAACCCAAACTTGTGACTGTTGGACGGTTGTGGGAAAAAATACTTGCGAGCAAAGTCAGAAATAGCCGGCGTTTCATCTGCAGGCTGCGGGACGCCCGCTGTTTGATATCGATCACGGTGCTTTATCCGGCGTATTTGGTAGTCTTTGGGATCATTATTCTTTATGCCGGAGCCAGAGCTGGTAACTCATCCGGAATTGACATTTTAAGGCTGGTTCGTTCCAAGCCGTATATTTAGAAAACATTATTACTTATATGGAATGTTCTGGTTCCCTTTCTAAGTAAAGATTGCAAACCCGGATACTGCTTTAAAAATGAAGGTCAATGTATTGTGTGTAGGGCAAAGGTGGAAGTCCGATGGCACTGTAAGATACTCGGCACCACTACTTTTTCATTTTCACACCCAACGACTACTACTTTCTCCCCCTTACAGATCCACTTCCTTTGTACAGATAAAGTGAATTATTTTTGGACCCCGTTCCTATTTTGAGAGCATCAATATTGCTTCAATCTTTCTAAAATACATATAAATAAGTTTGTTCCAAAAATGTAGACTTTTTTCTGACAAGACTGAGTGCCACAACTTGTTTTGCAATCACTAAAGCAGTGTGACAGCACGGGGGAAATAACGTGGACAATAACGTGGATAAAATGTGGATAAGAGAAGGAAGTAAATGATAGACCCGGGAAACGATCAGTGAGAGAGGGAGGAGCGTTCCATAGGTAGGGGGAGATCAGTGAAGGAGGGAGGAGCGTTCCATAGGTAGGGGGAGATCAGTGAGAGAGGGAGGAACGTTCCATAGGTAGGGGGAGATCAGTGAGAGAGGGAGAAGCGTTCCATAGGTAGGGAGAGATCAGTGAGAGAGGGAGGAACGTTCCATAGGTAGGGGGAGATCAGTGAGAGAGGGAGGAACGTTCCATAGGTAGGGGGGAGATCAGTGAGAGAGGGAGGAACGTTCCATAGGTAGGGGGAGATCAGTGAGAGAGGACGGAACGTTCCATAGCCAAGATATTGACTTGCCCATGCTACGGGTGGTGTAGCGTAAGAGGAGCGTCCACAATGAGTAAGGGGGAGATCAGTGAGAGAGGAGGAACGTTTCCATAGGTAGGGGGAGATCAGTGAGGAGGAGGAAAGTTCTTCCATAGTGTAGGGAAGATCAGTGAGAGAGGGAGGAGAGTTCCATAGGTAGTGGAGAGATCAGTGTAGAGAGGGAGGCAAAACGTTCCATAGGTAGGGAGATCAGTGAGAGAGGGAGGAACGTTCCGTAGGGTAGTGGAGATGATCAGTGAGAGAGGGATGGAACGTTCCAATGTAGGGGGAGATCAGTGAGTAGAGGAGGAACGTTCCCTAGGTAGGAGAGGATATCATTGAGAGAGGAGGGAAGTTCCATAGTAGGAGAGATCAGTGAGAGAGGGAGGAACGTCCATAGGTAGAATGGGAGATCAGTGAGAGAGGGAGGAACGTTCCATAGGTAGGGGGAGATCAGTGAGAGCGAGGAGGAGACGTTCCATAGGTAGGGGGAGATCAGTGAGAAGGGAGGAGCGTTCCAATAGGTAGGGGGAATCAGTGAGAGAGGGAGGAGAGTTCCATATGTAGGGGGAGTATCAGGTGAGAGAGGGAGGAGCGTTCATAGGTAGGGGGAGATCAGTGAGAGGAGGGAGGAGCGTCCATAGGTAGGCGGGAATAGTAAGGGTAGGGCAATATAGAGGATGGAGACAGGGAGACGGAGCTTCATAGGTAGGGAGAATTCGTGAAAAGGTTGATACGGAGTGTTGGGGACTGTAAGTAGGTAGGGGTACAACGAGAGATCACGAAAAAGGTGGAGATATATGGGAGGGAGTTCAGAGTTTGGGGGATATATGGAGGTGCAGAGGTGTAACGATATCAGAGGTGAGATATATGAGGTGCAGAGGTGGGATATGAGGTGCAGAGAGGGTAACAGATATCAAGTTAGATATATGGTAAGGTGCAGAGGAGTGTAACGAGTATCATAGGTTGAGATATACTGGAGGTGCCAGAGGAGGGTAACAGAGCAGAGTATCAGAGGTGAGATATATGGGAGGTGCAGAGGTGTAACGAGAGATACAGAGGTGCGGAGATATGGAGGTGCAAGAGGAGGTAGACTGAGATCAGAGGTGAGATATAGGAGGTGCAGAAAGGTTGAGATAGATGAGGTTTTTTTGCAGAGGAGTGTACGAGAGATCATAGTGGAGATATTGGAGGTTGACAGAGGAGTGTACGAGAGATCAAGGTGGTAGAGTAATATAAATTGAGGTGCAGAGGGGTGTAACGAGAGATTAGAGATGAGATATATGGAGGTGCAGAGGGGTGTAACGAGAGATCAGAGATGAGATATATGGAGGTGCAGAGTAGTGTAACGAGAGATCAGAGGTGAGATATATGGAGGTGCAGAGGTGAGATATATGGAGGTGCAGAGGAGTGTAACTAGAGATCAGAGGTGAGATATATGGAGGTGCAGAGGAGTGTAACGTGGGATCAGCGGTGAGATATATGGAGGTGCAGAGGAGTGTAACGAGAGATCAGAGGTGAGATATATGGAGGTGCAGAGGAGTGTAACGAGAGATCAGAGGTGAGATATATGGAGGTGCAGAGCAGTGTGAAGCCTTAAAAGAAAGGAGGAGAATTGGGTAGTTTATACGGAAACTAATAGGAAGCCAACAGAGATGTCAGGAAGTCGGAAGCAGATACATGTTTAGAAGAGCAGGAGAGGCTTCAAGCAGAAGCATTTTTAATAGATTGTAATAATATAATAATAATTGTTTGTTCTTGTATAGCGCTGCTAGTATTACGTACGCTTGTAGGGGAGAGAGGTGTGCGGAAAGGAGACCAGATAACAATGTTGCCGTAATCTACAGTATACAGGAAAGAATTAGGGCATGAATGAGTGTTTTAGTAGTCAAGGAATAGAGGAAGGGGTGTATCTTTGCAATGCTGTGTAGAAAGATTTAGTTACAGCATTTATATGAGGGTAGAAAGAGGTAAGAGTCAAATGAAACCCCATAGGCAGCGTACTTGGGATGTCTTCTGTCTGCCCCCTTTTGTATCTAAAGCCCTCTGCTGCCTAAACCCTCTCTCACTGACTGCCCCACATCTGTGGAATGTCCTTCCCTTCTATATCTGATTAGCACCCTCTCTATCCACCTTTAGGACCTATCTAAAAACCCACCTCTGTAACGAATCATATACACTGATCGTGGCCCCTCGCAGACGCACTTTCCAGAACGCCCTCCTACTGTGTCTGTAAGTTCTCCCTACCTACCACTTAGATTGTAAGCTCTTCGGGGCAGGGACTCCTTTTCCTAATGTTTCTTTAATGTCTGAAGTTCTTATTCCCACAATGTGATGTGCATTACTCCTGTAAAACGCGATGTACACAGATGACGCTATAATTAAAGGTATACATACATAGCGGTACGTATTACTGAATGTATTAGATTGTAACTCTTGCCAAGAAACTCGCACTGAAGTCAATGGGAGTTTCAGTGGAATAGTTCCCTGATCGGCACATTCACAGTCTAATGAATAACCCACATAATATAATGAGATGTCCTGTTTCAGTTTCATACTTTTCTACCCCTTGTGTAGGTATCGTTTACATTCCAGATTTTAGCTGCTTTTATTCTACCTACCGTAGCAATCTATAATCTATAATCTATATGGGGGCTAGGCATTAATTTCATTTCGCAGCACAATTGATGCAAATAGTGTAATTATTCATCTAGCGCCTCTATGTCAATGTATCAAGCACCTTGCGTCCGCTTGCGATTTGGGGAGTATCAAAAGGCGGAGTAATGTGGCATTTACCGATTATAATGAGAGATCCAATTCTGCGTCACTTTTCCTCCCTTCAGAGCGCATCCAAAAATCCACCCGGTTGGAAGTGGGTCATTTTCTTGGCTTTTAGCAATTTGCACCAGATGTAGAAGCTGCTACTTATATTTGACATGACTGGGCGTCAAAAAATGATGCGATGCGTCAAGACACAAAATGACATGAACATTGTTAGTACCACGTGTGACGGAAACGGAAGGGGAAGGGGAACCGCTTCCATTTTTATCGGACGATCTGCTCGAGTTTCTGGGAAGCGAGTTTTGCCCCATGATGTACTCGGTACATGTGGCCTGTGGCATGCCAGGTACATCGTAGGGCACGGAAAAGGTTAACCATAGAGGTCAAAGATGGGCTGGAACCTGAGAAAATCCGAGTGGGTAGATGTAGCACATATAGGGTAGACGACAGTGATACATTTGCTGGCCTAATCCAACAGCATCTGGGGGCGCTGGCATTTGAAAATGGAATAGCTTTGATGTAACATATCAAGCATGGATTCATTATTATTTCGTACAGTTGCCAAACCGATTGAAACTGGGATTCCCTCCGTTCCCCGAATCCCATAAATGACCTTAACCTCCATGAAAGCTGGTACTGCTCCAGCAATATGTGAAGAGTATAATTGGTCTTCCATCTCTCCATGGATCAGGGTTGTCAGAAGCTCGTTCTCATTGCTCTCTGGCAGTGCTAGTTTTAACCAATAGTGGCCAGATGACGAGAATAAAATGATATAGCTACTATATGACCAGTAGGTATTTGTGACCGTTTGTATCGACTCGCACGATGTTGCGTTTGCAAGGACACACCTGAAGAACTTCTGTTAAATAAGTAACAAGAGATGTATTATGTGGGGGTCTAAAACTGTGATTTCAAGACTAGGGAGGGGGTCTCCGGACCCCATAACATTTATTTTTAGGCCATTCACATGGCCCATGGCGCTTCCTATCTCTATCAGCAGATTAGTGCGTAATATTAAAGGTGCAGTTCCACCTGTTCGTTTCATTTTTTTGCTGCCCCCTCGGTTTTTACATGAATGAGATGCAGGGGGTCTCGCAGCTAGTAATGCTCTATTTTTAATTTAAGGGACCCCTTGATTCCCGAGATACTTAACACTGAAGGTAGTTTCAACCTCCCGCATCACGTGGGGCAGCAGGAAGCCGCTATATCATGAGTTCTGGCTTCCTATTGGCCAGCGTGATGTGGGCGCACCGTTTCTAGTAAGTATCTCGTTAACCAGGGGGTCTCCATAGTGGAAAATAACCCAGCTCAACTCCAGGGACCCCCTGCTCCACATACATCCATGTAAAAAAAGGGGCGGGGGCAGAGGGGAAACTGCTACTTTAATATTGCATGTATTTGTTCATCTGTTGATCAACAGTGTAGAGTGGTAGTGAGACCCACTGGTATAATCGTATAGACTATGACATGCGTTTCATGCTTCTCTGTTTTTTTAGCACTATAGGGGTTCAAATCTTACACTTCACATAGATCTCTCCGGTGCAAAGGTTAACACCGACCAAACCTGATAGATTCAACTGACGCAAAGAGAAGGAAAACGCCAACGTTACAGGTGCAGATTTTTATACATTTCATAAAACTGCTCTGACTATCGCCCCTTATAACCGCTCCCCAAAACGCCAACTGGCGCAAGTAAAGCAAAATAGTCACCAATCAGTTTGTTATATTGCCGCGAAGTGATCCAGAGTCAAAATGACGCTATTTATTGCATATTTTTTTATAGCAATGCCCCAGTTTGCAATGCTTGATGCACATGCCCGAAAAAAAAAAAAAAATAATAATATATATATATATATATATATATATATATATATATATATATATATTTGTGGTGCAATCATCCAGCTGTGAATCGATAAGGGCTGAAGATGATGATGTGAAAGCGTTCCTGATTGAGGGAACCTTTCTCTGATACAAATGATTCACTATCATGTACATTTGATGAATTCTCCCTGATAAATAAGGAGACCAGGAAGTCTTACCACCATCCGAGGGGCAGAATCCATAAGGTCTCTTGTGGAGTCTTACCACCATCCGAGGGGCAGAATCCATAAGGTCTCTTGTGGGCTAACACGTCCGAACAGACTTTAACTGCCGTTATCTTAAATGGACGTTCTCGCCCATTCTGGCACATAAACCCCCTAACGGATATAAATAAACACCCCCTATGGCTCTAGCTCCTGTCCTGGTGGCAGTGGTTGGATTGCAGCTCACTCAGGCTGATGGGAAGCTCCTTATCTATTCCGGCTTTCAATACTATAATGGGCTATAGTATAGCAGAGACCCTGCCCTTTGTTGACCAAATATAGAACATGTGCCTTGTGTGAGAGCAGATGAACCCGGTATAAATACTGCCCCGGGACAGCAGGGGAGCAGTCTCAGATCCTGCCGGAGAAGGTATGTGCCTCTTTTGTACACTTCTGTTAGCCAAACGTCTCACTCCTGAGAATCTCCCATCAGTACAATCTTTGTCTTTGGGAACAATTAGCTGTGACCGACACTGAATCTTCGCGGCATTTGGGGGCATGGCGGGGGGCGAATGTGTCACGGAGCTGGTTCGCTGAACCAGCTCACGTGACGTGACTGCCGTCCCAAATATCATTTTGGGTTGTTGCGGCAAAGTGTAGCAGCGTCAACGCTGCACTTTGCCGCCGGTGGAGTTTTCAGTTTGAACACTCCCACCGAATAACCTGAAATTGCGACGGGCACGCGCATGCAAGCGCACGATCGTCGCGTAGCAGCCACCCTGACCTCGGCCGTAGGAATTGTAAGCGGCAAAATTAGGGCAAAGCCCCTCGATACATTAGCACCAGGATAGAGATGCTTCTGACCATCACTATAGAGCAAAAATGGCTTTGTTGTGTAGACCTGTTACGGTGCAGGTCCGGGTAACCTTTCCAAATACACAATTGCTGTGTTTATTTGTGTTTCCAGGCTGCACATATGGCACAGGACTGTAGTACAGGCATACCCCTGTTTAAGGACACTCACTTTAAGTACACTCGCGAGTAAGGACATGTCGCCCAATAGGCAAACGGCAGCTCAAGCATGCGCCTGTCAGCACGTCCTGAACAGCAATACCGGCTCCCTACCTGTACCGAAGCTGTGCGCAAGCGGGGAGACTATAGAGCCTGTTACAAATGCGTCATTTACATCAGTTATGCACGTATATGACGATTGCCGTACAGTACATGCATCGATAAGTGGGGAAAAGGTAGTGCTTCACTTTAAGTACATTTCCACTTTACATACATGCTCCGGTCCCATTGCGTACGTTAATGCGGGGTATGCCTGTATATAGCTTAATTAAGACGATTACTAAAGGGGAAAAAAGACCATTGAAAGCAATGGATAAATCTGGTGCAGTTGTGGTGCAGTTGTGGTGCAGTTGTGGTGCAGTTAGGATGCAGTTGTGGTGCAGTTAGGATGCAGTTAGGATGCAGTTGTGGTGCAGTTGTGGTGCAGTTAGGATGCCGTTGTAGTGCAGTTGTGGTGCATTCCTGTAACCAGGGGTACAGATGTAGTTAGCATTATTGTTTTTGGCACTGCGGGATCGCGACTACCCCAGTGCCGGAGGGTTATTGTCGCTGTGGGGGGTCCAGATCGGGGTCCCCGCCGTGACTTCGTGGCAGCGCAGTGCCGGGGAGCCGCGGGTTTAAGTTATTATGTAAGCACGCTGAGCTGAGACCTGGGAGGGGGTGCTCCCTTCTGTCTGATATCACTGTGGGTTCAACAAGAGATTGCACAGGCAAAGCCCCCTCTCTAGCCTCCCCTTAACTGTATTGACTTGCTGATTATTGGGTTTCTGTTAAGGACAGGGTGTGATATGGGTAAATAAAACACTTGATTGACTAAGCAGCCAAGTATTTGCTTTAATGCATGGTTACATTTGTTTAAGGAATAAAAGTAGACCCTGAGATTACTGACTGAGCATGTTACACAGGTGGCTGCCAGGATCTGCCCTTTAAACAGAGAAACGCCACAGCTGTGAGATTATACACATCAAATACGCACAAAATTCTCCAGCCTGTAAAATAGCGTCACACGTTAGTGTTGGAATCCTATAAATATGTATGAAACACAATGGGCTTTTTTTAAATGAAAAATGTATACTTTTAGGGTCACTCATCCAAGTGTCCCTGATGCAAAACCAGTAACAGCAGAGAGAGAAAAAACAGGACCATGTTTTTTGAGGCGAAATATATCATTCCTTCCCCTGAATGAACGTGATGGCGTTTATCTCGCCAGGTTTTGCATTTTATATCAAGGAGAAAAACGCTACTGATTTCAGTGAGACTTACTTGTGGCATAATCAGTGCACTTTTTTTGCTCTAGAATTGCTCCAGTTTTGCACCAAAGAACCGTTGATACCCAGATGTTCTGCGGCAGACGTTCTTACCTCGTTGTGTGTGTGTGTGTGTCTCTGTGTGTGTGTCTCTGTGTGTGTGTGTGTGTGTGTCTCTGTGTGTGTCTCTCTCTCTGTGTGTGTGTGTCTCTGTGTGTGTGTGTGTGTGTGTGTGTCTCTGTGTGTCTCTGTGTGTGTGTGTGTCTCTCTGTGTGTGTGTGTGTGTGTGTCTCTCTGTGTGTGGTGTTGTGTAGTGCTGTGTGTGTGTCTCGTGTGTGTGGGTGTGTGTGTCCGCTGTGTGTGTGTGTGTCTGTGTATGTAGTGGTCCATCCAGGTGTGTGTTGGTGTCCTGATGTTGTTGTGCTCATATTGATTGTGTGTAGGGTGTGTGTCTCTCCGTGTGGTATGTGTTGTCATTGATGATGTGTACTTCTGTGTGTGGTGGTGTCGTGTGTGTGTGTACTACTCTGGATGTGTGTCTGGTTGTCATCTGTGTGGTTTATGTGTGTCAGTGTCGTGTGCACAGTGTCTCCTGTGTGTACCTGTCTCGTGGTCTCTGTGTGCTCCTCTGTGGTGTGTCTGTGTGTCTCTGCTGGTGTGTGGTGTGGTGCCACAGCAAGATTACATAACCTCACGTAGGCCCAGGTACTCGATGTTGCGTCCGTGCAGACCCCTCTATCCTCCCCTCTAAACACCCTCCCCCCCCTCACCCACCCCCAACACCTCCCCCCACCCACCTCATTTCCACACCTCTAAGACTCACCCTCCTTTTTCATTTCGCACCACCTCTAACACTACCAACCACGATCTTGTCCTCCCTCCCTCCGTCCACACTCCCTCCCGCCCCCACCCACCCCTCTCTCCTCATCACTCTGACTGCTCTTACTCCCTCTCCCACTCTTCCACCGCACCTTTCGGTTCTCGGTTCCGGTGCCTTCTGTCCCCCTCCCCACCCTGCCCCCCCTCGGCCGTATCCCCTCGGGTTTTCGGCGCCCCCCGCCTCGTTTATCCCCACCTACTCCCACCTGTGGCAATCCCACATGGGCGGGGGGGGGGAGCTGCGTATCTAAGCCATCCTGGCTGCCCCTCCTTTGAGGACACTCATCACTATCCACTCTTTTCCGCCCACCCTTTGGCAGAATGGGGACTCCTCGACGCCGGCTCTTACTCGCGTCTTCTGGATTTATTGGGGCTCCACGAAGTCCCCAGGAAAGGCGGCCGGGTGGGGTCGGGAGGGAGAGGAAGTATGGTTCCTCCATGCGTCTGCAGTGGGAAGTGCTCGAAGCGTTGACTATTGAGCGTCTTTCTGAATTTCCCTTCCGACTATGTCTGTCTCTGGTCTGTCGGAGTGACCGGTCAGACTCCCAAACCTCTTTCCGGTTCCTTTCCCCACTCTCCAACTGCCTTCCCCTCCCCCCCCACAAAATACATACCAAAAAATCTGTGGGACAGCTCAGGTAAACTGCATGTGTTCCAGGACATGTGTCTGTAACCGGGCTCCTTCCAAAAGCACAGCAGGCGACTAGACACCAAGCAACCAGGCATTGGGGTATTATAGAACCACATGAGGTCCCTTCCTTATACCTTTCGGTTCTCGCCCACAAATAGCCACTGCGTTGACCATAAAATATAGTTTGTGTTTATTCACAATTGATTTAACACTTAAAAAATACAACTGGTCATCCAAGATTATTTCATGTGACGACATAGCTGACATATGTTTGTGTGGAAGATATAACGGTATACATATAGTTTGTGGAAGATATAAGGGTTATACTATAGTTTTGTTTGTGGAAGATAATGTTATACTGATACGTATAGTTTTGTGGAAGATTATAAGGTTTACGTATAGTTTGTGGAAGATATAAGGTTATACGTTAGTTTGTGGAAGATATACGGTTATACATATATTTTGTGGAAGATATAAGGGTTAGTACGTATAGTTTTGTGGAAGATATAAAGGTTAACGTATAGTTTGTGGAAGATATAGAGGTTATACATATAGTTGTGGAAGATATAGGTTATACTGTACGTATATGTTTTGTGGAAGAATATACGGTTATACGTTAGTTTGTGGAAGATAATATAGGTTACGTATAGTTTGTGGAAGATATAAGGTTATACATAGTTTGTGAGATTAGGTTAACGTATAGTTGGAAGATAAAGGTTATACGTTTATAGTTTGTGGAAGATATAAGGTTTATACGTATAGTTTGTGAAGATATAGGTGTTATACGTATACGTTTTGTGGAAGATATTTAACGGTTAATACGATATAGTTTTGTGGGAAGATATAACGTTATAACGATAGTTTGTGGAAGATACTAAGGTTATACATAGTTGTGGAAGATATACGGTTTTACGTATAGTTTGTGGAAGAATATAGGTTATACATATAGTTTGGATATATCTAGTGATCGTATGTGTGGAAGATATAGGTATATAGTTTGTGGAAGATATACGGTTATCAGTATAGTTTGGTGGAATATCTACGGTTTATACGTATAGTTTGTGGAAGATATACGGTTATACATTAGTTTGTGGAATAAGATATAGGTATACGTATAGTTTGTGGAAGATATACGGTTATAGTGTATAGTTTGTGGAAGATATACGGTTAATTCATATAGTTTGTGGAAAATATACGGTTATACGTATAAGTTTGGAAGATTATCGGTTTATACCAGCCTGTGACGTCCATAAAAGCCATTACCGACCTACTCATAGCATCGCTACTAGCAAATTATTTTAGCAATCCAACATTACCCTGGTCTTGATTCAGATAAGAAGCGTAAGCACCGTGTAGACTATATGTACACTGTGTATTCTATATGTGCACCGTGTATACTATACTATATGTATATCTTTGTTTATATAACTCCGAAAGTGTACTCAGCGTTTCTCAAACAATACAGTGCAATACGAGCAGCAAAATCAGACAACAGGAAAGGAAATCCCAGCCCCAAGAGCTTACACTCTAATTGGTATGTTGGGAGACTTAAAGAGACAGCTGGTGAGGGAATAAGTGCTGTAGATGGCAGTGCCTGGCCTTGATGGTGGGTAGGAGCAGTAGATGGAAGTGCCTGGCCTTGATGGTGGGTAGGGACAGTAGATGGCAGTGCCTGGCCTTGATGGTGGGTAGGGACAGTAGATGGCAGTGCTTGGCCACAATGGGTGGTAGGAGTGACTGTGGGTGTGGGACAGTAGCCCCGAGTGCAGGATATTGGGGTGCTTCATTTGCGAGGTGAGTTTTAAGGTTGCTGGGTTTTGAAAGCGTTGAGGGCCAGCTCCAGTTGGAATGATCTCTCGTTCCTGTAAGAGATAAATAATATAATCCAGCCTGGCCCTGCATCCTACACAGGGCTTCAAATGCATGGCTTCCTGCTCCGGCCGTCACCCCGACTTCAGTGCGTACCCGATATTATTACTACTAACTCTCCCAGCTCCGAACACAGCGACCAGCAAAGTCCAGGCACGGATAATGGGTGCCGGGTATCACAGCAGAGGGACCATGGACTATAACTGCTCAGTGGTGCTAAGCACTGAGGCACCTCGCAGCTCGTGGAATATGCAGGTTGTTTGGCAGGATGGGGCGGGGGGGGAGGGGGCAGAGAGTGGGGGGGCGCTTGCAGTTTGTTCAGTGACTGGGTGGGTGCTGAGAGCCTGTCCAGCATGGGGCAAGGGGGGGAGAAGGGGATGCCGGTGGTCTTAATATTTAGCAGGCAATTGGGCCCAGCTGTTACCGATGGGGAGGGGGAGCGGTTGCAGTCAGGCTTTCTGTGAGAGGAGGGTAGGGGGTGAGGGGGGCGAGGAGGGGGAGCGGTTGCAGTCAGGCTTTTCTGTGAGAGAGGGGTGGGGGGTGAGGGGGGCGAGGAGGGGGAGCGGTTGCAGTCAGGCTTTTCTGTGAGAGAGGGGGTGGGGGGTGAGGGGGGCGAGGAGGGGGAGCGGTTGCCAGTCAGGCTTTTCTGTGAGAGAGGGTAGGGGGTGAGGGGGGCTCACTCCACCATTTGAATTAGGACCAATGTTACTCTCATTGTGCTCTGTATCTCTGGCTGTGATTGTGTAACTGGAGATGGCTGTAATTAGAGTTGCTGGGCCTGGGCCGCGCATGGGGATTATACATGGCCGGCCGCATTAATGGGAGATTAGCAGCATGTGCGGCATTCTCGGGAGTAGCGAGTCTCCCTGGGCAGGCAGGTGGGCACGCTGAGGATCCCTGCAGGCAGGTGCACCGCTGAGGAATCCCTGGGCAGGCAGGTGGCACGCGTGGGAATCCCTGGGCAGCAGCAGGTGGCACGCGGGGGAACTCCCTGGGCAGGAGGTGGGCACGCGGGGAATCCCTGGGCAGGCAGGTGGGCACGCTGAGGATCCCGGGCAGGCAGGGGGCACGCGGGAATCCCTGGGCAGGCAGGTGGGCACCTGAGGAATCCCTGGGCAGGCAGGTGGGCACGCTGAGGAATCTCACACCAGTTACTTATATACTTACAGGGGGTCTGCAAGTTACTCCGGACACGAACTGACCCACCAAAGAGAATCTTGTTATATTTAATTAGATTACAAACCGGATACATGCATCTAACACACCGGGCATCACTAACCACACACAAAACCGGGGCAAATATCTACAAACACACCGGGGCAAATATCTACAAACACACCGGGGCAAATATCTACAAACACACCGGGGCAAAATCTACAAACACACCGGGGCAAATATCTACAAACACACCGGGGCAAATATCTCAAACCAAAAAACACCGGGGCAAATATCTACCAACCAAACCAACCAAACACCGGGGCAAATACTACAAACACACCGGGGCAAATATCTACAACACACACCGGGACAAATATCTACAAACACACACCGGGAGCAAATATCTACAAACACACCGGGCAAATATCTAAAGAACCACCGGGAAAGCATCTACTAAACCACCGGGCTGGCCAAATTCTTTTACAAACAACCCGGCAAATATCTAACAAAAAAACACGGGGGACAGATCAAATTATGCGAACGGAACGTTTGGCACGCGACTCTTTTGTACCTTTTGTTAGCCAAACGTTCCACTCCGAGAAGCTCCCATCAGTAAAATCTTGGTCTTGGGAAAATAGCTGTGGGACGAAACTGAATCTTCGCGGCATTTGGGGCATGGCGGCGGGGCGAAGTGTCACGGAGTGGTTGCTGAACCAGCTTCACGTGGCGTGACTGCCGTCCCAAATATCATTTTGGGGTTGTTGAGGCAAAGGTAGCAGGTCAAACCGCCCTTGCACTTTGCCGCCGGTGGAGGGTGTTCAGTTGCAAAAACTACACCCGAATAACCTGAAATTGCGACGGGCACGCGCATCAAGCGCCTTACGATCACGTCCTCGGTAGCAGCAACCCTTGACCTCGGCAGTAGGAAGTGAAGCGGCACAAAATTAGGGCAAAGCCCCTCGATAATTAGCACCAGGATAGAGATGCTTTGACCATTCACTATAAGCAAAACAAAATGGCTTTGTGTTGTAGACCTCCTGTTACGGTGCAGGTCCGGGTAACTTTCCAAATACACCCTTGCGTGTTTATTTGTGTTTCCAGGGCAACATATGGGCACCGGACTGTAGTACAGGCATACCCATTGTTTAAGGACACTCATTAAGTACACTCGCGGAGTAAGGAAGTCGCCCAATAGGCAAACGGCAGCTCAAGCATGCGCCCTGTCAGCACGGCCTGAACAGCATACCGGCTCCTACCTGTGACCGAAGCTGGTGAGAAATGGGGAGGGGGGACTATAGAGCCTGTTACAAATGCGTCATTACATCAGTTATTGCACCGTATCTGACGATTGCCCGTACAGTACATGCAGCGAATAAGTGGGAAAAGGTTAGTGCTTCACTTTAAGTACATTTCCACTTACATAACAGGCTCGGTCCAATTGAGTACGTTAAGGCGGTGTTTGGTCTGCCTGTATATAGCTTAATTAAGGGGGGGGGGGGGGGAGAGTACTAAAGGGGAACAAAAGACCGTTGAAGCAATGGATAATCTGGTGCGTTGTGGTTTGCAGTTTGTGGTGGCAGTTGTGGTGCAGTTAGCCGTTAGGGAGAGGATGCAGGTGTGTGCCAGTTAGGAGCAGTTAGGATTGCAGTTGTGGTGCAGTGGTGGTGCAGTTAGTTAGGATGCAGTTGTAGTGCAGGCTGTGGTGCATTCTGTAACCAGGGGTTACAATGTGTAGTTTTAGCATTATTGTTTTTTGGCACTGAGGATCGCGAACCCCAGTGCCGGAGGTTATTGTCGCTGTTTCTGTGGGGGTCCAGATCGGGTTTTGTTTCCCCCGTGACTTCGTGGCCAGCGAGTGCGGGGAGCCGCGGGTTTAAGTTATATGTAAGCACGCTGAGCTGAGGACCTGGGAGGGGGTGCTCCCTTCTGTCTGATATCACTGTGGGTTCAACAACGAGATTGCACAGGCAAGCCCCTCTCTAGCCTCCCCTTAAAACTGTATTTGATGCTGATTATTGGTTTTCGATTAAGGACAGTGTGTGTGTGATAGGGGTAAATAAAACAATCTGATTGAATAAGCAGCCAGTATTTGAGCTTTAATGCATGGTTACATTTGTTTAAGGATAAAAGTAGACATGAAGATGAATGACTGGAGCAGTTCCACAGGTGGCTGCCAGGATATGCCCTTTAAACAGAGACACGCCACAGATGTGAGATGATACACACAAATACGCACAAAATTCTCCAGCCTGTAAAAATCGCGTAACACGTAGGTTGGAATCCTATATAAATATGTATGAAACACAATGGGCTTTTTTTAAAGAAAAATGTTAACTTTTAGGGTCAACCATCCAAGTGTCCCTTGATGAAAAACCAGTAACAGCAGAGAGAGGAAAAAAAACAGGACCATGTTTTTGAGGCGAAATTTATTCTTCCCCTGAATGAACGTGATGGCGTTTATTCGCCAGGTTTTTATTTTATATCAAGGAGAAAGAGAAAAAGCTAACTGATGTTCAGTGAGGACTTACTTGTGGCATAATCACAGTGCACTTTTTTGCTCATAGAATTGCACTCAGTTTTGCACCCCAAAGAACGTTGATACCGATGTATGCGGCAAGACTTGTCTTACTGTTGTGTGTGTGTGGTTGTTCTGTGTGTGTGTCTTATGATGATGTGTGTGGGTGTGTGTCCTGTGTGTGTCCTTCTTCTCTGTGTGTGTGTCTCTGTGTGTGTGTGTGTGTGTGTGTGTCATCGTGTGTGTCTCTGGGTGTGGGGTGTGCTCTCGTGTGTGTGTGTGTGTGTGCTATCCTGTTGTGTGTGTGTGATCTGTGGTGTTGGTGTGTCTGTGTGTGTGTAGTGGTGTGGTGTGTATGATGTGGTGTGTGTGTGTGTGTGTTGTGTGTGTAGGCTGTGTGTGTGTGTATTGTGTGTGTGTGGGTCTCATTGTGTGTGTGTCTCATGATATGGTGGTTGGTGTATGTGTGTATATGGGTGGGTGTGTGTTAGGTGTCGTGTGTTGTGGTGTGTGTGTAGTGTGTCTAGGTGTGTGTGTGTTTGTGGTGTCTCTTGTGTGTGGTACTGTGTGTGTGGTCATATTGTGTGTGTGTGTGTGTGTCTCGTGTGGTGTCTGGTGTGTGTGTTGGCTCAGTGGGTGTATGTGTTGTATCTGTGGTGTGTTGTCTTGAGTGTGTTTGTGTCTGTGTGGTATGTGTGTTCTCGTGTTTCGTGTAGGTTGTTGTGTGTCTTGTTGTGCGGTGTGTGGCCACAGACAGATACCCGTGGCCCAGGACTAGAGTTGCGTCCGGAGCCCTCCCCCCCCCCATTTACACCTCAAGAGCCCTTCTATATTCGCACCCTCTACCACATCCCTCTTTTACTCCTCACTCCCCCCCCCTCTCTACTCTCAACTGCCCCGCCGACCTTCCGTCATTCCCCACTCTCACTCATTCCCTCCCCCCCCACAAAAACATACAAAAAAGTTGTGGGACAGCTCAGGAAAACTGCATTGTGTCGACAGGACAGTGTGTCTGTACGCTGGCTCCTTCCAAAAGACAGCAGGGGGGCGCCTCAGACCCCAAAGCAACAAGGCATGGCGTATTATGAAACCACATTGGGTCCTTCCTTAACCTTTCAGGTTTGCCGCACAATATAGCCACTGGCGTTGAACATTTAAAATATAGTTGTGTTTATATCACAATTGATGTGAACACTTAAAAAAATACCACATGGTCAATCCAAAATATTATTCTATGTGACGGACAGTAGCAAATATAGTTTGTGGAAGATATAAGGACTTATACATATGAGTTTGTGGAAGATATTAAGGTAATATAAATATAGTTTGTGAAGATATAAGGTATACTGTACGTATAGTTTGTGGGAAGATATAAGTTTACGTATAGTTTGTGGAAGATATAAGGTTATACGATAGTTTGTGGAAGATTACGGTTATTGTTTTTACATATAGTTTGTGGAAGGATATAAGGTTATACGATAGTTTGTGGAAGATATAAGGTTATACGTATAGTTTGTGGAAGATATAAGGTTATACATATAGTGTTGTGGAAGAGTAAAGGTTTATGTACGTATAGTTTGTGGAAGATATACGTTTATACGTATAGTTTGTGGAAGAATAAGGTCTATACGTATAGTTTGTGGAAAGATTATAGGTTATACAGATAGTTGTGGAAGATTAAGGTTATACGTATAGTTGGGGAAGATATAAGGTTACTACGTTATAGTTGTGTAAGGGGAAGATATAAGGTTATACGATAGTTGTGGAAGATATAAGGTTATACTGTTATAGTTTGTGGAAGATATACGGTTTATACGTATAGTTGTGGAGATATTACGGTTTAACGTATAGTTTGTGGAAGAGATCATAAGGTTATTAACATATCGTTTGTGGAGATTATACGGTTTATACGTATAGTTTGTGGAAGATATAGGTATATACATATAGTTTGTGGAAGATATACGGTTATACGTAAGTTGTGGAAAGATATACGGTTATACATATAGTTTGTGGAGATTACGGTTTAACGATAGTTGGTGGAAGGGATATAACTACGGTTACAGTATAGTTGTGGAAGATTACGGTTACATATAGTTTGTGGAAGATATACGGTTATACGTATAAGTTTGTGAGGAGATACGGTTATATGTATAGTTTGTGGAAAGGATATACGTATACAATATAGTTGTGGAGATAACGGTTATACGTATAGTTTGTGGAAGATATACGGTTATATACCAGCCTGTGACTTCCATAAAAGCCATTACCGCCCTTACTGGCAAATATTTTAGCAATCCAACATTACCCTGGTCTTGATTCAGATAAGAAGCGTAAGCACCGTGTAGACTATATGTACACTGTGTATTCTATATGTGCACCGTGTATACTATACTATATGTATATCTTTGTTTATATAACTCCGAAAGTGTACTCAGCGTTTCTCAAACAATACAGTGCAATACGAGCAGCAAAATCAGACAACAGGAAAGGAAATCCAGCCCAAGAGCTACACTTAATTGGGTATGTTGGGAGACTTAAAGAGACAGATGGTGAGGGAAATAAGTGTGTAGATGGCAGGTGCTGGCCTTGATGGTGGGTAGGAGCAAGTAGATGAAGTGCTGGCCTTGATGGTGGGTAGGACAGTAGATGGCAGTGGCCTGGCCTGATGGTGGGTAGGGCAGTAGATGGCAGGCTGGCCACAATGGGTGGTAGGAGTGACTGTGGGTGTGGGACAGTAGCCCCGAGTGCAGGATATTGGGGTGCTTCATTTGCGAGGTGAGTTTTAAGGTTGCTGGGTTTTGAAAGCGTTGAGGGCCAGCTCCAGTTGGAATGATCTCTCATGTTCGTAGAGATAAATAATATACCAGCCTGGCCCTGCATCCTACACAGGGCTTCAAATGCATGGCTCCTGCTCCGGCCGTCACCCCGACTCAGTGCGTACCCGATATTATTACTACTAACTCTCCCAGCTCCGAACACAGCGACCAGCAAAGTCCAGGCACGGAAATGGGTGCCGGGTATCACAGCAGAGGGACCATGGACTATAATGCTCAGTGGTGCTAAGCATGAGGCACCTCGCAGCTCGTGGAATAGCAGGTTGTTTGGCAGGATGGGGGCGGGGGGGGAGGGGGGGGGGGAGGGGGCAGAGGGGGGGGGGCGCTTGCAGTTGTGTCAGTGACTGGGTGGGTGTGAGAGCCTGTCCAGCTGGGGCAGGGGGGGAGAAGGGGGGCGGCTGGTGGTCTTAATATTTAGAAGGCAATTGGGCCCAGCTGTTACCGATGGGGAGGGGGGAGCAGGTTGCAGTTAGGCTTTCTGTGAGAGAGGGGTAGGGGGGTGAGGGGGGCGAGGAGGGGGAGCGGTTGGTCAGGCTTTCTGTGAGAGAGGGTGGGGGGTGGGGGGCGCGAGGAGGGGGAGAGCGGTGGCAGTCAGGCTTTTCTGTGAGAGGGGGTGGGGGGTGAGGGGGCGAGGAGGAGGGGAGCGGTTGAAGTCAGGCTTTTGTGAGAGAGGGGTAGGGGGGTGAGGGGGGAGCTCACTCTCAGCATGTTGAATTAGGACCAATGTTACTCTCATTGTGCCTCTGTATCTCTGGCTGTGATTGTGTAACTGGAGATGGCTGTAATTAGAGTTGCTGGGCCCTGGGCCGCGCATGGGGATGGTATACATGCCGGCCGCATTAATGGGGAGATTAGCAGCATGTGCGGCATTCTCCGGGAGTAGCGAGTCTCCCTGGGCAGGCAGGTGGGCACGCTGAGGAATCCCTGGGCAGGCAGGTGGGCACGCTGAGGAATCCCTGGGCAGGCAGGTGGGCACGCGGGGGAATCCCGGGAGGCAGGTGGGCACGCGGGGAACTCCCGGGCAGGCAGTGGGCACGCGGGGGAATCCCTGGGCAGGCAGGTGGGCACGCTGAGGAATCCTGGGCAGGCAGGTGGGCACGCGGGGGAATCCCTGGGCAGGCAGGTGGGCACGCTGAGGAATCCCTGGGCAGGCAGGTGGGCACGCTGAGGAATCTCACACAGTTACTTATATACTTACAGGGGGTCTGCAAGTTACTCCGGACACAGAACTGACCCATCCAAAGAGAATCTTTGTTATGTTAATTAGATTACAAACCGGAGACTGCATCTAAACACACCGGGGCAAAACTCACTATACCAACACACAGGGCAAAATATCTACAACAACCGGGGCAAAAAATATCTACAAACACACCGGGGAAATATCTACAACACACCGG
Source organism: Ascaphus truei (assembly GCA_036426205.1). Lineage (NCBI taxonomy): Eukaryota > Metazoa > Chordata > Amphibia > Anura > Ascaphidae > Ascaphus > Ascaphus truei. The sequence continues at coordinate 996,285 of CM071588.1, forward strand.
GGGCGGCAAATATCTACAAAACACACCGGGGCAAATATCTAAAAACACACCGGGCAAATATCTACAAACACACGGGGCAAATATCTACCCAAACACACGGGGCAAATAATCACAAACACCACCGGGGCAAATATCTACAAACACACCGGGGCAAATATCTACAACACACCGGGCGAAATATCTACAAACACACGGGGCCAAATATCAAAAACACCCGGGGCAAAGAAATATCTACAAACACACCGGGGCAAATATCTACAAACACACCGGGGGACAGCAAATATGGGAGGAACGTTGGCACGTCGCGATTCTCTTTATACTACGGTCATTGTTTCTCCAACTCTCGTTATCATGTGAATTATTTTCGGTGTGTAAACCTCCGACCGACTGGTCTTTTTCTTTCCCTAGGAAAGTCGCAGCCATGAGTGGGGACCGCGACATGATGATATTTGGAGAGGCCGCACAATACCTGCGGAAATCAGAGAAAGAACGCATTGAGTCTCAGAATCAGCCCTTTGATGCCAAAAGCTCCTGTTATGTTGCTGACAACAAAGACCTTTATGTGAAAGGAATCGTTCAGAACCGAGACGGGGCCAAAGTCACTGTCAAAACTGACGGTGGAAATGTACGTGTCCGAGCGCTGGGTTCGACACTTTGCATTGTTACGTTGAGTATTTGATGGCTGTGTATGAACTTCCAAACAATCTAATTGTCTTTACTCCCCCCCCCCCCCCCCCCCCCCCCCCCCCCCCCCCCCCCCCCACACCCCGAGACGCTGCCCCAGACAGAGTAACCACTTGCACAAAAGAGAAAAAGTCCTCCAGTGAGTAGACTCAAGTCATCATCCCGGACATGTAAGATAGGGAAAGAAAAGATAAAATAAAAATACAATAAACCGGTATAATACCGATATAGTTACAATTATACCATATATGAGATATTCAAATACACACACTTACATGTGACTAAATCACACTGGGGAATAAAGGTGAAGCCTTCCACAACACCCAGTATGGTGTCTTAGAAAAGTAGAGAGAACAAAGGACATAGCATAATACAATGTAATAGCAATAGATGGATTAAAATACGATCCACTCACAAACAGCTAATTCACATGGGTATTTGTGAAGAGCTTTCCAGCGCAGTTTCTGTCCACTCCGGCCCAGCCTTCCCACGTCTGTCCCTTCGCTTTTAGCCGTGCGGTGTCTGCGTGGTGTCCGTCTCAGACGCTCTTTATCCCACTTCAGTCTGTGCTTGGCGATGGTCCCCCTGGCTCGTGCACAGCCTGCTTGGAGCCTTCCGATGCTATCCTTTCCATAGGACTCGGTTTTGCGCATGCGCACAGACGTCTGGCTGGGTGTGAAGCTGATTGGACGATAGCTGTCTTTGGGACCTACAGTATGGTGGCTTGCAGTGTTCCCACAGAGAGTCACCTGTCACAGCGTCATTGTAACAATGCCCAACATATTAAGGATAAGCACACATTGACTGGGCCCCGGGACCCGGGCAGCTCTGCCATTACATATACAAAGCCCCAGGGATACCCTCGTCAAGTCACTTTATCTCCCAGGAATGTGAACTGCATGGGGCAAGGACATAGTACGCATGCACAATTCTACGTACAGCGCGGTGTACACGGCCGGCGCCATGTAACGAAAAAACTATTATTTGTGGGAATTTTTTAAGTCATATTTCCTTTAGTGGGCAGGAAATATATTGCATATTGTGTGTAGTTTAACATTTTTTTTGAATAATAATTAATTAACAAAATGACCTTTTCTTCCTCCTATAGGTTGTTACTGTTAAGGAAGATGAGGTTTTTCCCATGAACCCGCCCAAGTTTAATAAGCTGGAAGACATGGCTATGCTTACTCACCTGAACGAGCCATCGGTCCTTTATAACCTCAAGGAGCGTTATGCCGCCTGGATGATCTATGTGAGGAGTGCAAAGTGTGGAAGTGCACACAATACATCTGGCTGCAGGAGGCATGGGAAGGGTATTATGATGTCTGTGTGACATTAGATATATCAGCCTGCTCCAGTCCTCAGGGGCCACCAACAGGTCTCGTTTTCAGGTTATCCCTGATTCAGCACAGGTGGCTCAATCAGTGTCCCAATCGCAGACTGAAACACTGATTGAGCCACCTGTGCTCACCTGGGATATCCCTAATACAGGCATACCCCGGTTTAAGGACACTCACTTTAAGTACACTCGCGAGTAAGGACATATCGCTCAATAGGCAAACGGCAGCTGAATCATGCACCTTTCAGCACGTCCTGAACAGCAATACCGGCTCCCTACCTGTACCGAAGCTGTGCGCAAACGGGGAGACTGTAGAGCCTGTTACAAATGCATTATTTACATCAGTTATGCACGTATATGACAATTGCAGTACAGTACGTGCATCAATAAGTGGGAAACGGTAGTGCTTCACTTTAAGTACTTTTTCACATTACATACATGCTCCGGTCCCATTGCGTACGTTAATGCGGGGTATGCCTGTACTTGATTGTGTTGGCAGCTCTTGGGGACTGGAGTTGGCTACCCTTAAAATAGATGAATATTTCAGGTACAGAGTAAGGCCACAGAGAATGCAATGCTTCTTAACCATGCATTAAACCAGCTGGATAACCATGTAGTCCCACGGCCCCTATCTATATTATTATAATGTGTAACATAACAGAGACCAGGTTCTCGGCTTGTGGGAAATCATAAATTAGTAAGAGGAGAAGTGGAAAAGAAAAAAGATCGCAGATCAACACGGCCTCCTACTTTTCTTTGTTCATCTAGACGTATTCGGGTCTTTTCTGTGCTACTGTGAACCCCTATAAGTGGCTTCCTGTGTATAACCCAGAGGTGGTCGATGCCTACAGAGGGAAGAAGCGCCAGGAGGCTCCCCCCCATATCTTCTCCATCTCTGACAATGCCTATCAGGCCATGCTCACCGGTAAGACATAGCAAACGTCATTTATATATTTCATATTGCACGTGTGTATATACAGTATATAATTATATATTTATGTTTATACACAGTATAGCTAATTATCAATTGACACATTTTCTGTTCTAAAAATCCCAAATAATTCAATTGGAACAAGACATAATATTTAGCTTGAAATAAAAGGAATTGTCGTGTGCGTACACGTAGGTAACAAATGGTAACAAATTGGTAACCCTTTTATTGAATTGAGAACTTTGGCTTTATTAGCCTGATGTAAAAGGTATAGGGAGGAGGTTAAGAGGTCCATACTAAGAAGGGAGTATGAAAAGGAGGATGAGGAGAGAGGATGAGGAGAGTATTAGTATGAGTAGAGAGTATGAATATGAGGAGAGAGTATGAGGAGAGAGTATGAGTATGAGGAGGTGGAGGAGTGGATGGTGGATTCTGATTAATTTGCAGCAACAAAGGAGACTGGGAAATGTCTGATACTTAAAGGCAAAGCTCAGCAGAGATCAGTTATTCAGCTTGCTGTTATAGCTTTCCAATAAGTGTATTGAATATTATGAACCTTAGGGGATGATCCCACCAGAACTAACTATGTTTTATTATTTACAGATCGAGAAAATCAGTCTATTCTCATTACGTAAGTATATCTTTATCAGGCTTACTAAAACATGACTTATATGCAAAATAATGAATGTACGATAAGGTGTGTATAACGGAATATAGAAAAGTTCTCCCTATTCTGGGACACATTATTTTATGTTTCCACTAAATATGAGTCTTTAATTATCTGGGTATATGGTACTCTTTGTGATCAAAGTGTTGTATCTTTGCTGGGACTCCTGCCACATGAAACCCAGCTCAGACTCATTTGCTGAATTTTTTAGGGGAGAGTCAGGGGCGGGAAAAACTGTGAACACGAAACGCGTCATCCAGTATTTTGCAACTATCGCGGCTGCTGGAGATTCTGGGAAGAAAAAAGACGCTTCTTCCTGCAGCAAAATCCAGGTGAGCCACATAGGGTCGTCTCTGCTACGCTGAGCTCTGCCGTAAAGCATCGTCCAGCCACAGAACCACGGCGAATGGGCTGAAATGTGTCTTCCTCCACTGGAAGGTGACGTGTGGCATAGACCGTGAAACTGAAAGATAAATCCTTTTATTGAACTAACAAGCGTGTTAATCAGAATAGATACTGATTATCGGTACAGCTGTAAACCTATTACAGATTTAGCGAGAGTAAGGCTGCGGCCAGGGTGAACGAGAGCGCGCTGGCGCTCATTTTGCTTGGGGGATTTGTGGCCAGCCAGTTGCGCACTCATGGGGCGTGTCAGGGGGAGTGGCCATGACGTCACCGAGTTAGTACGCCCTCATTGGGCGAACCACTCACGTGATGCGCCAGCGATCGACAGAAACAAATTTTCTTGTCTTTCAAAGCAGCTGAGCACCGTGCGCTCATGGGCACGCGCGCACTCACGCTGGGCAAACACATTGTAGCAATGTGTTTGATCGCGCGCGTCCGCTCAGCATCCCCCTGGCCGCAGCCTTACTGTCCCTGGAGCCGCGACTCCTTAGTGCTGAATATGCCGCGGTGGCGCTGTGGAAGGTCTGTGTGCGTGTGCATGAGCGTGTGCGTGTGCATGTGTGTGTGCCTAAGTGTGTGTACGTGAGGTCATGGAGCGGATGCTATGTAATGTATGCTTCCATAAGGTGGCGTTTGTTGAGACAATGCATCTGTCAGTCCCTCTATTTTACCTTTAGGGACACACAATAATTCCTCTTCTTGCCCCATTACAGGGGACCCTGGAGGATCAGATTATCCAGGCTAACCCTCTGCTGGAAGCCTTCGGCAACGCCAAGACCGTGAGGAACGACAACTCCTCCCGCTTTGTAAGTGGGCATTTATATTACACAAACAAGGCATTAAAAAAGCATCACAATAAGGGGGCGGGATAAGCCCCTCTAGCCTGTAAACAGCCCCAAAAGCCCCACTCTCCCATGCTACCTGCCTTTCTGCTTAGACTGGTGTTCATCACCCCTCCTCCCTTCCTCCTTCTCCAGTACTTTGTTTTAGCTAGGTCCTTATTGTGGACCATATGGGCCTCTAAGCAGAGATACTTCAGAAGACACCTTCTAGCAAGCTTAGTCAATATGAGCCATTCGTGGGAATGGGATGTGGGATCTTTCCCGGCATTGAAGGTATCCTATGGGGCAGGAGGGCTCGCCTCCAGTCCTCAAGGACCACCAACAGGTCAGGATGGAAGGAAATCCTAGCTTCAGCACAGGTGGTACAGTCTTCCACTGAGCCACTGATTGAGCCAACTGTGCTGAAGCAGGGATATCCTTAAAACCTGACCTGTTGGTGGCCCTTGAGGACTGGAGTCGAGCGCCCCTGCTATAGATTAACATCACTTAGTAAATATGGCCCTTTATGCAACATTCACTTGAATGAGCCCATCCAGTATGGTGTCTTCCAACAGGGAACGTGTCTTATTGGGCAGGATTTGTTTAGGTCCAATAAGTATCAGGCGTCATTGTCCTCTCTTCGTGTGGCAGTAACAATACCACCGAATCCCATCTACATGCTGTGATATCCTGAGCTATACCAGGGTTAACTGGGGGAGGGGTGAACTATACAGTATGAGCAGGTCCTTATCTCTAACAAGGATGAGCAGGGAAGGCCATCTTTTTCTTGGTAATGTTAGGGACAGTGACCTAGGAGAATATGCATCATTATTATCACACTGGGCACATTGGGTAAAGAGAATCTTGTACTCATGTATATATTTAATCCATGCAGGGTAAATTCATCAGGATTCATTTTGGCGCTACAGGAAAGCTGGCTTCTGCTGATATTGAAACCTGTAAGTTCTGTATAATGCTACATTAAGAATAGGGGTTCCTCGGTGGCCCTGGAAGCTTGCACTCTTTTGAACCATTTGTTAGCCATTGAATGTATCACACGTACCTTACTTGTACCCTGGCACTCACACCTTACTTGTGCCCCATCACTCACACCTTACTTGAGCCCCGGCACTCACACCTTACTTGTGCCCCGGCACTCACACCTTACTTGTGCCCCGGCACAACCCTTACTGTGCCCCGCACTCACCACCTTACTTTGGCCCCGGCACTCACACCCTTACTTGTGCCCCATCACTCACACCTTACTGGCCCGGCACTCAAACCTTACTTGTGCCCCGGCACTCACACCTTACTTGTGCCCCGGCACTCACACCTTACTTTATGCCCCGCACTCACACACCTTACTGTGCCCCTCACTCACACCGTACTTTTGCCCCGTCACTCACACCTACTTGTGCCCATCACTCCAACCCTTACTTGTGCCCCAGCACTCACACCTTACTTGTGCCCCGGCACTCACACCTTACTTGTGCCCCGGCACTCACACCTTACTTGTGCCCCGGCACTCACACCTTACTTGTGCCCCGGCACTCACACCTTACTTGTGCCCCATCACTCACACCTTACTTGTGCCCCAGCACTCACACCTTACTTGTGCCCCGGCACTCACACCTTACTTGTGCCCCATCACTCACACCTTACTTGTGCCCCAGCACTCACACCTTACTTGTGCCCCGGCTATATTAAGGAGCTACTGATATTTAAGTATAGTAATCTGACAGCCTATACAACCTTCATACTAACCTTGCAAAGCCTTTTAGTTAGCCAGGGCTACTGTAAGCCAGGCTACAATGTTAAAGAAATGGATCTGAACATTTAACAGGGACAGGTCAAATATTACACATAAGTATGTTTGATATGGAGTAGCGAGGAGGCTGGCATTATAATGAAGAAGTGGATTTTACTTGTGACTTTAAGACAAAGCTTTAGAACCCTTAAATATGGCAACCCTAATCTTTGGACATTCCCAAACCCCCCAGCAGTAACTCCCAACCTAAGAAAGCATTACCCTCAATCTCAATGTGAAACATTACAAGTCACTATTTTCTGCAGATTTGCTGGAAAAGTCAAGAGTAACTTTCCAGCTTCCAAGTGAAAGGAGCTACCATATATTTTACCAGATTCAGTCCAATAAGAAGCCAGAGATTGTTGGTAAGTACCAAATTATTTCCAGAATCCAATGGTTCAGTTGAGTATGTGACTGGGTTACCTGCTGGTAAGAATCTGGGCCACCATTCTGTATGCTGTGAAGATGCCCCCAGAGTTGAATCATATCATGTTTTCACTCCAGGGCCCCCTCCCGCTCATCTTTTCTTTTTCTGGTGTTTTTTGTCCCCTTTTAGTATATCAACATGGCCGCCATCCAAGCCTCACTCCCACGGGCCAATAGGAAGGCGCAATGTCACCAGAGCATGACATTGCAGCTTTCCATTGGATGGCCCTGGTACCCATCTTTGATTTTACTTGCATTTTATTGGCATATATAAATGTGAATGTCTCAGGAATCGGGGGTGGCCACGAACCTAAGAACAGCACAATTCCCAAAGTGGGGGAATTGCTGCTTTAACATTTGCTAACTATTGTGACAAAAACAAAGTAGATTTTAGGTTAAAAACACTGTCCCCCAAAGTTATTTCAAATTGTCCCCAGAGATGGAGACTTTTTCTCAAAACTAAAACTGGTGTTTATTGGAGGTCAGATGGGGTCATCCTATTTAGTCTGATGCGGCCATTCTGGGCATTTTGTGGCCGAAAATTTCCTTTAACTTCATTAGGGATTTTTGGACTCAAACAGCCTGAACGGCCAGATCTATATATAGCCTAAGGCCCCAAATACTCAGGGAAATGTTGTAAAATAGTTCAGCTCATTTCTAATCGATGGTGCTAAAATCTTCAATATATATACACAAGGGGCATGTCGCTACACCAGACACACATACAAAATTACAGGAAATAATCTACCTGGTGCAAGGGAAAAAGCACAAATAGTTACACACAAATAATCCACTGGGATTATAAATAGCCCCCTATAGTTGCACTCTAGGTAGATGACAAATATGGTATATTGTCAACTAGTGGCTGGCTAATAAATTGCCTAATCCTTGCATAGGATACACCGCAAAAAGGTCACACTCAAATGAAAATAACAAAAACTTTAATAGAATGCTATAAAAACGACGAGACACTATAAAAATGCACAACAGTGCACAGATAAAATCCCCAAATGTGTGTTGTCACGGTACAAATATGAACAAAGTGTGCTCAAAACATATAGCTGGTGACAAATCAAAAGCTATATACAGGCTGCACAGTCTCATACACACGTGTGGTAAATCAAAATAATGCTGTAATAATAGACAGCGCAGGGTAGGGTATAGAGGAGCTCAATGCAACAAAATGCAAACAAAATGTGGTCGGATGTGCAGCATATAACCTCCTACGTGGGGTAACAGGTTACAGCTGTAGCTAGGGCTCTGTGAAATCTCTAGAGCAGCTTAGTCAGGACTTATGTGTTAAATGCAGGATCCCATACAATCATAACCGGTTGATAGACCATAAATGTCGCACAAGTAAAGGCCCCCAGAGGATATGGCCTGAGAAGAGCTCAGTGTAGGTATTATACGACCTGGTATAGATCTCCTGCATGTAGTGGTATTGGCAGCCGTAGCTACGTAAGTCTCTGAGGCAGCCGTGACTCCAAACACAAGCCGCGCATGCGTCAACGTGATGACATCACCGCGTTCCCCTAAAATCTTCCCCAGCATGGAGAAAGTGACGTAACAACATATTAAATAGAGGCTATTGTTTCAGGATAAACAACTTAAAGTACACAGTGTGGCACAAAAGTGGAATTTCAGGGTGTTTATGCAAAGCTGCATACAACTGGGACCTGCAGTATCGTATAGTTTGTATATGGTGTATTATCTTATAGTTTATATATGGTGTAGAATTGTATAGTTTATTTAGGATGCAGTATGGTAGAGTTTATATATGGTGTAGTATCGTATAGTTTATACTGTATATGGTGCAGTATCGTATAGTTAATATATGGTGCAGTATTGTATAGTTTATATATGGTGTAGTATTGTATCGTTTATAAATGGTGCAGTATCGTATAGTTTATGTATGGTGTAGTATCGTATAGTTTATGTATGGTGTAGTATCGTATAGTTTGTATATGGTGTAGGATCGTATAGTCTATATATGGTGCAGTATCGTATAGTTTATGTATGGTGTAATATCGTATAGTTTGTATATGGTGTAGAATCGAATAGTTTATATATGGTGCAGTATCATATAGTTTATATACGGTGCAGTATTGTATAGTTTATATATGGTGTAGTATTGTATCGTTTATAAATGGTGCAGTATCGTATAGTTTATGTATGGTGTAGTATCGTATAGTTTATGTATGGTGTAGTATCGTATAGTTTGTATATGGTGTAGGATCGTATAGTTTATATATGGTGCAGTATCGTATAGTTTATGTATGGTGTAGTATCGTATAGTTTGTATATGGTGTAGAATCTAATAGTTTATATATGGTGCAGTATCATATAGTTTATATACGGTGCAGTATCGTATAGTTTATATATGGTGCAGTATTGTATAGTTTATATATGGTGTAGTATCGTATAGTTTATATATGGTGCAGTATCGTATAGTTTATATATGGTGTAGTATCGTATAGTTTATATATGGTGCAGTATTGTATAGTTTATGTATGGTGCAGTATTGTATAGTTTATATATGGTGCAGTATTGTATAGTTTATGTATGGTGCAGTATCGTATAGTTTATATATGGTGCAGTATTGTATAGTTTATGTATGGTGTAGTATCGTATAGTTTATATATGGTGTAGTATCGTATAGTTTATATATGGTGCAGTATTGTATAGTTTATGTATGGTGTAGTATCGTATAGTTTATGTATGGTGTAGTATCGTATAGTTTATATATGGTGCAGTATCGTATAGTTTATATATGGTGCAATATTGTATAGTTTATATATGGTGCAGTATTGTATAGTTTATGTATGGTGTAGTATTGTATCGTTTATATATGGTGTAGCATCATATAGTTTATAGTTGCCATATAATAATCCCATTGTTTGCACAGGGGGTTATTCACTACGGTTCTTTGCCGGTTAATACGTCTGATCCGGTATTAACTGCCATTGACTTGAAATATTCGTCAGTTTAAACAATGTCGACCTCCAGTTACAAGTGTTCCTTGTAGTTGCTATGAAAGACAAAGGGCCAAATCTACTAAGCCATGCTACTCCACACGACTCCTCCCAGCAGGGCTTAGTACGATGGAAGTCAGCGAGCTGTAAGGTGGCTTGGCATGGAAGGTGTTTTACGGAGTAAAAGCACGTAGTAAACATGGCCCTTTTATGGCCTTCTCACTTGGAGGCGCACCGTCCAGCACAGACACAGTCTCACAAAGTAGCACTTCTAAAGTGTTACTATAAGGAGTGGAAATATTCTGTACAGAGCGTTACATAGAATAAATAAATAAATATCCATCCATATTGTGTGGGTCAATATTCCATATCCCCCAATGGATTGGGAAGGATAAGAAAGGGACATGGGTTCACATTGAGGAAGGATTTCTAGTTTCAGCCTGGGGGGATCCTAGCAATTCTCATTCTACTGCATATCCAAATAATAATTAATCCTTCCCCTCCCCCCCAGAAATGCTGCTTATTACCACCAATCCATATGATTATCATTACACCAGCCAAGGAGACATCGCTATCAAAAGTATAGACGATTCAGAGGAATTAATGGCCACAGACGTAAGTATGAGCAGTTATCATGTAGAAAGAAAGACATGTTTGTAAGAGCCTGTTTGTAGTGGGAAGTTAGCAGCGTTGTCCAGAAGTACAGGTTCTGGTAGTATTTTAATGGACCAGCCCGTTATTGTACCCGCTAACGGATAGTGTGATTTCTCCCATGACACGTTGCAGTGTGGCTCTATGAGGAGCCTTTCCAAAATATTGCTCTGTGGATTTCCTGACAAAGCACTTCAGCAGTTACAGCGCCGGACGCTGGAGACTAAATTGAAATGCGGAGAAAGTCTTTTTTTAACGCCGCAGTTCCCTCTACTTATTTCCTGCGATACTCGGGCCAATAGGAAGTTGCAATGTCATCCGATGCGACTTCTATTGATCCCGCGGGGAAGTATCTGCGCTAGCGTTCCTGGCGCGTGTCTTGGGATACAGACGCCCCAGGGCTGAAATGAAGGGGCTCAGCTCTGGGGATCCCCAGATCCTATGTAAGAAGGGTGTGATTCTGTTTTAAAGCAAAGTCCAATGATCCTATTCACCCGTCGGTATCTCACTCTGAGCCAAAGGGGGAGCAGATTAGAGCGGGAGCGTGATTAGTGTTAATTAGATCATTAGCATTACATTTAAATGAATGTACAATTCCAGTAAAAGCGCTGTCTGATTACACTGTAATCGTGAATGTAAAGTAACAAATAAACCTCTGAAGTGGGTGCTACGGCTTCCAGTGTCCGGCTCCTTGTTTTTTGTTTTTTTAGCATGTTCTTGTATATCGCTGCTAGTTTTACGCAGCGCTTTACAGAGACATTTTTGCAGGCACAGGTCTCTGCCCCATGGAGCTTACAATCTATGTTTTTGGTGCCTGAGGCACAGGGAGATAAAGTGACTCACCCGAGGTCACAAGGAGCCGACACCGGGAATTGAACCAGGTTCCCCTGCCTCACACTCTCAGTGTGAGTCAGTGTCTTTACTCACTGAGCCGCTCCTTCTCCCAGGTTCCCCTTCTTCACACTCAGTGCCAGTCAGTGTCGTTACTCACTGAGCCGCTCCTTCTCCCAGGTTCCCCTGCTTCTCCCAGGCTCCCCTGCTTCACACTCAGTGCCAGTCAGTGTCGTTACTCACTGAGCCACTCCCTCTCCTTGTGATCTTAGGACTGTCATTTTATCTCCCTGTGCCGCCTATATTAGATGGTAAGCTCTTCAGACCAGGCAGTAGAATTGTACATGGAGTTTATCGTATACACTGTCAGCGCTATGTAAGGAAAATATAATGATATAATGTGAATACTAACATTACTACCTTCTCCTCTTATCGCGCCCGAACTTCAAGGCCATGGTATAACCATGCTTTGCTGCTCATTTCCCTAATTGGCACGGGGACCCGGGATAAAGATGCTCCATTACAGTATATATACACGTATATACGCCTGTAACTGACGTGATATTGCTTTGTAGGACGCTATTGACATTCTGGGCTTTAGTCAAGAGGAAAAAATGGGAATCTACAAACTGACGGGCGCTGTGATGCATTATGGGAACATGAAGTTTAAGCAGAAGCAGCGGGAAGAACAGGCGGAGCCGCACGGCACACAAGGTTTGCTTCACCTTTACTGTTAGTGTTTACTGGCTGTGCACGTGTATAGCCCGGGCTGCGCTGTGAACCCGGCGTAACTATGCGGCAGGCAGAAGCTTTACCGGATCCATCTTAAAGAGGATAAGAAGCTAACAGTGACACAGGGGGCTCAATTGCATGTCATTACCCAGAATCCTTTGCTGCAGTGGCAGTACGGTTATGGGGTAAGGCGGGTTTGTGGGCCTGTCACAGACGTGTGAACGGGCTCATACGTGTTCTGCATCATTGCTGTGTGGTGGAGCGATTGCGTAACTTGCTTCTAGTAGCGTTCAGGAAGAAGGTAAATAGGCAGCACTCTAAAGTTCAGCGACAAATACAGCGTTTATTCGCTGAAACGTCTCTTCATTTCCGGATACAATAAACAGATATAAAGTGCTTTGCCCCGTGCCTTGCAGTGTATGGCGTCAGATTCACAGGGATTTACACGTCTATCACACGTCTATCACACGTCTATCACACGTGTGCCCGCCACTTTCAGGAAGTACGAGCTGGAGACATTCCTCCAAATGTTTGTAACGTGGTCACGTGAGCATGTAACCTGCGCACATGTCAGGTTCAAACGCCGACCTAGGGATATACCGTATTGTATTAATCATTAATGTCTCTGGGCTACAACACTGGAGAAAATCTGGGGCAAAAAACCCGCATTCTTTTACAGCCGGGAGATTTTAACGGTGAAGATTCATGTAGTGGGTCAAAAGCATCGCCTTATCAGCAAAAGAGATTAGATAAAGATTGTATTTAATAAAAACACCTATGTATTTTCGTCCTAAAAAAATTATCCCGAAACCTAAATGAATAAGACTGCGAATCCGCTTTCACTTAGGAGGTAATTCTTTATCTGCCATTGCTAAAAATCCCAATAGACCACAATGGGGAGGTTTTTTTGCTGTTGCTGATAACGTCCCAGACAGCTGCTTCAGCATACATAGAATAAGTCTCTTAGTGACAAAGAATTTTATCTGTGAAGATTAAGATAAGACATACTGTATTCCCTGACAAGACTCTTTGTAGTGTGTATGGATAGCAGCTCTGTGCTGCCTGGTGGAGAATGTGAGAAGAAACAGCAGGAGTTACCATGCGGGCACTTTACTGCAGACTTGGGGCCTTTATAAATACAAATTAAAATCAAATAAAAACATAGGAAAAAAGGTAAAAATAAGGTTGGTAACCTGCTTTAAAGTGTTTCACATGGTCATACCGGGATCTTTAATAAATAAATCCTCTCTTCTTTCAGTAGCACGGAGTCTCTGCATGTGCTAAACAAATGGTGTTTTATCTCCACAGATGCAGATAAAGTGGCATATTTGATGGGCCTCAATTCATCAGAACTAGTTAAATCTCTTTGCAATCCCAGAGTAAAAGTGGGAAATGAATATGTCACAAAGAGTCAGAATGTTCAGCAGGTGAGATATCTCCCGTTCCATGCTTCAGCTCAGCGCGCGCCAGTTCCATGCTTCAGCTCAGTGTGCGCCTGCGTCGTCCTTATGAATTCATTTCTATTCCAGGTGTACAATTCCGTTGGCGCCCTAGGGAAGGCAGTGTACGAGAAACTGTTTTCTTGGATGGTAACACGTATCAACCAACAGCTGGACACAAAGCAGCCAAGAGAATACTTTATCGGCGTTCTGGATATCGCGGGTTTTGAAATCTTTGATGTAAGTTCTGTTATAAATGACAGAAGATTATTGATGCATGAAACATGTGCCAGGTCACGTTACAATTCTATTTGATATATATATCCATGTTTCTCTAGATATAGATATATTTGTGTGTGTATATCTTTATTTGTATAGCGCTGTACATATACGCTGCGCGTCACAGCAGTAATACATGTGGCATAATAATAATATAACACATACTGGGAATAAGCGCTTCAGACATAAAATTAACAATAGGAAGGGGGGTCTCTGCCCCGAAGAGCTTACAATCTAAGTGGTAAGTGAGGAGAATGTAAGGGGTCACGGTCGATGTATGAAGTGCATAGTATCAGGCACAGAGCTACTCATATGCTTCGTTACCGAGGTGGGTTTTAAGATGGGTCTTAAAGGTGGAGAGAGGGTGCTAGTCGGATATGGAGGGGAAGGGCATTCCAGAGGTGTGGGGCAATCAGTGAGAGGTTTTAAGTGGGAGAGGACTTTAGATACAAAGGGGGTAGAGAGAAGACATGCTTGAGCAGAACGCAGGAGGTGAGCAGGTGTAGAGCTCGCTGGAATTGTGTGTATAGCGAGACATTAGGGCTGAGATGTAAGGAGGGGATGCGTACAAAACCTCATTATCCGCCGGAAACCGCCGCCGGTTTACATGGGTACCGCTTTCCGACTGTCCCGCGTCCGATGCAGGTTTGCGGGATGCATTCTGTTGGAAAAACGAGGACTGCCTGTATTCTAAACGGGTGTAATAAAAGATGTCTTTCTTTGTTTCTTAAACCTTCAGTTTAACACCTTCGAACAGCTTTGTATCAACTTCACCAATGAAAAGCTACAACAGTTTTTTAACCATCACATGTTTGTCCTGGAACAAGAGGAATACAAGAAGGAAGGGATCGAATGGGAGTTCATTGACTTTGGGATGGATTTGGCTGCCAGCATCCAACTCATAGAAAAGGTGAGACATTTGCAAACAGTGAAATTCCTTTAAACACAAGAGATGCGAAGGACTTTGTTGAGGAAGCCACAGTACGTTGGATTTCATGCTGTCTTAGGCCTGAACCTTATCTCTGGCAATGCTCACAGATTTCTGAGAAGCCAGAAAAACACGGACAGAAACCGTGATGAGAGATACAGATCCTGGAGGAAACCATGGTACACACACTATGGATTCCAGGAGAGATTTCAGCCATGACACTGGAAAGATTAGAGAAGCAGAAGTGAATTGTAATTTGTTGCTTATCATTTATATCTTCAGGACCCACACAAACAGGTTCCCTTGTTTCCTCTTCTCAGTGTATTATACACCAGCAGTGAGGATAGGACTAATTAAATACTGTACGTGGGTATCCTAACTATGAATGAAAGTCAAGGATCCAACAGGATGTGAGTTTATATAGCAGATAAGAAGATGGAGAAAAAAAGAAAACAGCGCAAAAAATCTCATGTGTAGTAAATGTATTATATTGTGATATTCAAGCAGCAGGTACCACAATATAATTAATTTACTAGACCACGATATTTTTTGCGCTGTTTTCTTCTTTTTTTCTCTATTAGCCCTTTGGATGTTGAGCCATCCTAATTAAACTGAAGCAGAATCTCATTTGTCAACAGCACAGGTTTTAAACTATATATATATGTTGCAAACACCAAGTTATGTGATAGACACTATGTATAATTACACCTGTTTTTGATCCATCACGCTTTTAAAGTCCGGGCTATATCCTTTAACACAGTCCTCATATTTGTATGTTAATCTCAAGTCACATGACCTTTACGTTTTTCTAATAACCCCTAATTTCTCACTATCTGGCGCGCGGTCATTTTCACCTTTTTTCTTACTCAGATAGAAAGATGGGCCAACTGTTTTCTTGTCTGCCATAAAACTCTGTTACTACGTGTTACTATGCTACGGTTACTAACTCACTTTTGGTAATGTTGCTTGTCTTGGCAGCCAATGGGTATCTTCTCCATTCTGGAAGAGGAGTGCATGTTTCCAAAGGCCGGCGACACCACCTTTAAGAATAAGCTTTATGACCAGCACCTTGGAAAAACACCCAATTTCCAGAAGCCGAAGCCTGGCAAAAGCAAAGCAGAAGCCCACTTTGCATTGGTGCATTATGCCGGCATTGTGAATTACAACATCAGTGGCTGGCTGGAGAAGAACAAGGACCCCCTGAATGAGACGGTGGTGGGACTGTACCAGAAGTCCTCAGTCAAACTTCTCGCCTCGCTCTTCTCCGCATTTGCTACAGATGCAGGTATTGAAGCTTTAACAATTACAGCCGCTCTAATAACACCCTGTTCATTCACGCCAGTGGGGTGTAAAGTGTCTTCCAGCGCTGGACGATGTCGTAGGGCAGAAAACGGGCTTATTAAAGATGGACCGTAATTTTACTAAATGTTTCCACACTGGGAATTTAAAATGGCGGTCGTCATTCAAACATATTAAGCAAACGGTGGTTGTCATGGTAACTTCTAGTGCCAGAAAAATTCAAACCAGGGAAACCCGGCACAGTAGTTTTGCCTTATATCTCCCAAGTGCAATTAAAATAGATTTAAACATGGGGTTTTCCAGTAAAGATGTAGATTTGTTGCATTTTGTGATGCCTTCTACACACGCCGGTACGGGGTAGCACACCCGACCTGGCACTAACCGCATTGACTTGAAGTGCTAACACACGATGAATCTGCCCCTTTAACACACGATGAATCTGCCCCTTTAACACACGATGAATCTGCCCCTTTAAACTACACCACTAAAGAAACCAACAGATAGTTATAAGGTGCATTTCCGCTTAGTTGAACCCCATTAGTTTCAGCTCCGGGGAACCCCCTAGTTTCCAAGGTACTTTCCTCCGATAGTGTGGCCGGTAGCAGCCCCGGCTGCGCACGCAATATGGTGGCTCTAATCTCCCGTGGCACAGGAGCCAATAGGAAGCCACGGTGTCGTCCGTCGTGGCGTCCCTATTGACTCGCGTGATGCAGGAACTTTAAACGTGAAGGCGATTCCGGCGGAGGTGAGTGTCCCAGGGAGCAGGGGGTCCCAGGGAGCAGGGGGTCTCAGGGAGCAGGGGGTCCCAGGGAGCAGGGGGTCCCAGGGAGCAGGGGGTCCCAGGGAGCAGGGGGTCCCAGGGAGCAGGGGTCCCGCGGTTCAGCTCCGCAGACCCCCTGCTTCCCACCTGAGGGATATATTGTTGCTTTAGGCTAACAGATTTTCTCTCCTGCAATCCAGCCAGTAGCAAAGCCGGGAGTAAGAAGAAGGGGTCCTCTTTCCAGACGGTGTCTGCGCTGTTCAGGGTACGTTCCCGGCCCCTGTGTAGAAGGACACGCTGTGCTGGCTTCTCTGAATTAAATGATTTCAATATTTTTCAATGTATATTTTTATTGTAGGAAAACTTGAACAAATTGATGAGCAACTTGAGAACGACACATCCCCACTTCGTGCGCTGTCTGATTCCCAATGAGACAAAAACACCAGGTCGGACGATTTGTACACAAGCATTACATGTATAGGACGGGCTATAAGTAATGGAGCAGTTAGGGGAGGAGTTATAGGGAGCGGTTATAGGAGCAGTTAGGGGAGGCGGTATAGGGAGCGGTTATAGGAGCAGTTAGGGGAGGAGTTATAGGGAGCGGTTATAGGAGCAGTTAGGGGAGGAGTTATAGGGAGCGGTTATAGGAGCAGTTAGGGAGGAGGTATAGGGAGCGGTTATAGGAGCAGTTAGGGGAGGAGTTATAGGAGGCGGTTCCCAGAGCATTTTTAGGGTGAGGAGTTATCGAATGGAGGGATATAGGCGCAGTTAGGGAGGAGTTATAGGGAGCGTTTATAGGCGCAGTTAGGGGTAGGAGTTATAGGGGAGCGTTTATGGGAGCAGTTAGGGGAGTGGTTATAGGGAGCGGTTATAGGAGCAGTTAGGGGAGATGTTATAGGAGCGGTTTACAGGAGCAGTTGGGGAGGTATTTATAGGAGCGGTTATAGGCCGCAGTTAGGGGAGGCCTTAGTAGGGAGCGGTTATAGGAGCAGTTAGGGGAGGAGTTATAGGGAGGTTTAAGGAGCAGTTGGAGAGTTATAGGGAGGGTTATAGGCGCAGTTAGGGAGGGTTATAGGGAGCGGTTATAGGAGCAGTTTAGGGGAGGAGTTTAGGAGCGGTTAGGAGCAGTTAGGGAGGAGTTATAGGGAGGGTTATAGGCAGTTTGGGAGTTAAGGAGCGTATATATAGGAAGGTTAGGGGAGGAGTTGATAGGGAGCGGTTTACAGGAGCAGTTAGGGGAGGAGTTATAGGGAGCGGTTATAGGGCAGTTAGGGGCGTTATAGGGAGCGGTTATAGGCGCAGTTAGGGGAGGAGTTAAGGGAGTTTATAGGCATTAGGCCAGGAGTATAGGGACCGTTGGTAGAGAGCAGTGTAAGGAGTTATAGGGACGGTTAGGGGTAGTCAGTTAGAGTATTAGGAGGAGAGTTATAGGACGCGGTTTAGGCGCAGTTGGGGGAGGGAGTATAGGGAGCGGTTAATAGGGCAGTTGGGGAGGAGCGTATAGGTGAGGGTTATCGGAGCAGTAGGGTAGAGAGTTATAGGGAGCGTTTTAGGCGCAGTTAAGGGAGGAGTTATAGGGAGCGTTATAGGAGCAGTTTTAGGGGAGGATTTATAGGGACGGTTATAGGAGCAGTTAGGGGTTGAAGTTTATGGGGTCGGTATATTAGGAGCGCGTTAGGGAGGAGTTATAGGAGAGTTATAGGCATTTAGGGGAGGATTATAGGGAGCGGTATAGGCAGTTGTGGGAGGAGTTATAGGGAGTGTTTATAAAGCGCAGTTATGGGAGGAGTTATAGGGAGCGGTTATAGGGCAGTTAGGGAGGTTATAGGGACGGTTTATAGGAGCCAGTTTAGGGGAGGAGTTTAGAGGGAGCGGGTTATAGGAGCAGTTATGGAGGAGTTTATAGAGCGTTATTGTAGGGGGAGACGTGTTTCATAGTATCGTTGCCAAGGCGATATTTAACGGCTCCGGCTAGGTGACGGTGAGGGGAGTTGATCCACGATCTTCTGAGTCGGTATATGAGCAGCAGATGTCTGATGTGTTTTGGGTATGGCGTTCAGGGCATTCGGGAGCGCCGATTTGCATTAAGGGGAGGACGTATAGGATGTTCGATTATGGTAAGACATACTGAACTGAAGCTAGAAGCAGATGTTAAGTGTCACAGATTGAGGCATACTGCGAGGTTTGGGGGGGTCATATCAGAGAAGAGTGAGGGCTAGTAGGTGTCGAGTAAATTAGCTGTTCGCAGTTGTTCTCCTCTTCCTTGCTGGAGCGTGCCATGAATCTGCCTAAATCTAAAGTGGCGTTAACCTGTACGCTACACGATTTGCAAACGTGTATCAAAAGTTGACGAACCCAGCAAAATTATCATTTTTTTCACCCCCAAAAAACCTGTAATTGTGTACATTTACACAATCTCCTGTGCAAACATTCAACAAATTTTTTGTCAAATTTTGAAATTGAAAACTGATAATTCCCTTTTGTGCTCAACAAATGTGAGAAGCGTCAGATAATGACACTGGGAGATTATTTTTCGGCGATAATCTGGTGACTTTTTTTGACTGTTTTGCTCCAGGAAAACTTTGATAAAATCGCTTTCCAATGCACTGAATTAAAATACTACACAAAAAAAAAAAATCACGACCGCACAAGTAGAGTCTATTAGTAAATCCAAAATCGCTGTTTTTATACTACAATAATTATCTTTATTTCTGTTTTTTCATCTTGACTTCCTACTTCTATGTAAATTCTCTATAGATCTTCTGTTTTTTTGAAATACTGATGTAGAACGAGTGCGCTTGGAGAGGGAATTCCAGAATTGCCATCGCAGTAACATGTTTGAAAAAACTGAGATTGAATTGTCTTCGGTGGAGGTTCATGAGGACAATAATAAGTTTGCGGTTAACAGGGGTCATGGATAACCAGCTAGTCATGCCTCGGCTGCGGTGTAACGGCGTGTTGAGAGGGGATCCGAATTTGTCAGGAGGGATTTCCCAGCAGAATCCATTATGGGGACTTCAACAGAGGTACATCGGAAATATGTCCCCCTATTTCTTTCTAAAGCAATGCCATGCTAATTTCTCCAAGGGTAACCAATGATTTGGGGTGTTTTCTCACATATTTACCTTCTCTCTTCTGTAGTTAATGCGTGTTTGTTTCATGTACGCAACAGCATAACGTGATGAGCATGAAAAGTTCTCGAGGTTCTGCAAAAAGTTTCTTTATTACAGGGACATAAAAACAGGAAGGCTGCAAAAACCTTCTACGCGTTCGTGCAGTCAAAATGCACTTTATCAAGATAGTCTCTTTGTTAAGTTGCATTTGACTTCACGAAACGCTGGAAGGTTGCAGCCTTCCGTTTTTATGTCCCTGTAATAAAGAACCTTTTTGCCAAGATCCTGCTATCACCTTTTATCTGTGCGTTGGCACCAACAACACTGCATTGGATTTCTCCCCATTGAGCAGCAGCACGCAGACTGAGAGGATATCTTCTGTGACAATTATTCGTGAGGTACTACCTGGGCCAGCCCAATGAGGTTTAGGGGGTTGTCTCTGTGCATCACCCCTGCCTTCAGGGCAACTGGAGCCCTTTTTTAGGTGTACATATTCCATGTCCCAGAAGTGTAACCTCTTATATTATAACCTGATGGACTTCATGCTTGAGCACCACATTACCTTTACTGTATGTCTCTTTATAGTAAGACTGTTTGTAAACTGTAGTGTATATACAGGGAGGTTGTTGACTTACTTTAAACTTCTTTCCTTTTTTTAAACTAATTATGCTGTCATATTTAACCACAGTAATAAAAGACTTGTCAATAGATTCGATTAGAATTTCTTGATCCTTTGTACAGAAATCACAGTAGTTTTTAAACACTTGGAATGGGGACCGGGGGGGGGGAGGGGCTCCTTCTGTCTGATGTCATTGTTTGTGCAACAAGTGTTTGCACAGACAAAACCCCCTCTATCTCCCTCCCCTTATCTTTATTGGCTCTCTGATAAGGACAAGGTGGGATAAGGGAAAAGAAAACACTTTATTGAAAAATGCTCCCCGATTCAGAAGCCCCTAAAATATGTAATTTGTATTTATTTTCCAGAAGCCACATCTTTACTTTTAGAATGGTTAGATTAGTTTAAGGAAGAGGAAATTCTTTACAGAAGGTTGTTTTGTCATCTCTATGGCATTGAACCTTAAGCATACTGTATTTTATCTGATTGACAGATATAAAGTGCTAAACGCAAGTGCTATCCCCAATGGACAATTCATTGACAGCAAGAAGGCCTGCGAAATATTGCTTGGATCAATAGACATTGACTGCACCCCTAATAAATTGGCCATACTAGGTACCTGTAGCTATTTGCAGCTTGTGCTGTTCATTTTTTGTAAACTACCCGAAGTATAAAAAGAACCCCTTTCTCGCAAATAAAAAAATGGGATAGATTTAAGACTATCGTAAATATGAAAGAAAACCGGGATTACATACAGTCGTGAGGGTTACTCCATCTGGGGGTTACAATGACAGGCAGGTGTTACATACGTCTGAGGTTACATACAGTCTGAGGGGTTACATACATCTAGGTTCATACAGTTCTGAGGGGTACATACAGTCTAGAGAGGTTATATCAGTCTGAGGGTTCATACGTCTGAGGGTTCATCATCAGTCGTAGGGGTTACATACAGTCTGAGGGGTTACATACAGTCTGAGGGGTTACCATACAGTCTGAGGGGTTACATACAGTCTGAGACAGGTTACATACAGTCTGAGATTTACATACAGTCATGAGGGGTTTACATACAGTCTAGGGGTTCAATACAGTCCTGAGGGGTTACATTACAGTCTGAGATGTGGTTACTACAGTCTGAGGTGGTTACATACGTCTGAGGGATTACATACATCTGAGGGATGACATACAGTCTGACGGGGTTACATACAGTCTGAGGGGTTACATACAGTTGAGGGGTAATACAGTCTGAGGGTTTACATATCAGTCTGAGGGGTCATACAGTCATGATGGCGATACATACAGTCTGAGGAGTTACAGCAGTTGCGGGGTACATAATTATGTATGGTTACATACAGTCTGAGGGGGTTACTACTCTGAGGGGTTACATAGCGTCTGGGGTTACATACAGTCTGAGGGGTTGACATACAGTCTTGAGGGGTTACATACCTCTGGGGGTTCATACAGTCTGAGGGGTTACTACATCTAGAGGTGTTACATACAGTCCTGAGGGGTTCTTACAGTCTGAGGGGTTACATACAGTCTGAGGGGTTACATACAGTCTGAGGGGTTACATACAGTCTAAGGCAGTGATTTCCAACCTTTTTTGTTTGGGGGAACCCTTGAAGTATTTAGAAAAATCTCGGGGAACCCCTATCTGGCTGACACATGTTAGGTTGACAGGGGTCACGTCACACATTTTCTCACCTCACATCACCGAGCCCCCTACTTTCCACCCTTACCATTTCCCTTCTTTCTCTCCCATCCACCCTCACTCCAGATCTCCTCCCCCCCACCCAATTCTCCTTGTGTTTTACTCCGCCTTCGTTCTCTACTCATTACTCCCGCTCTTCTAATCCTCACTCCGCCCACCTCCCCCTCTCTTCTCTCCTCTCGCCTCCCTTCACAGTCCGAATTCCCTGCACTCTCTCTCAATCCTTCGCCCCTGAATCCAACCCTTACTACGCATCTTCCCCACCCAACCCACCTACCAGGAGGAGGTAGGGGGGGTCTGTGCTCATAGGACGAAACCCCTGCGACTGCTTCAAGGAACCCTGTTGGGAATCACTGTCTGAGGGATTACTACAGTCTGAGGGTTACATACTGTCGAGGGGTTATACATACAGTCTGAGGGTTAATCCGAGTACATGTCTGATGGGTTACTATAGTCGATGGTTACATACAGTCTGAGGGTTTACATCAACGTCTAGGGGTTACATACAAACAAGTCTGAGGGGTTACACATCTGAGGTACACAGTTTTTAGGGTGTCATCTCTGAACATACAGTCTGAGGTATATCATCAGGTCCATACAGTCTGAGGGATTTTCATTCAGTCTAGGGGTGATCATACAGTCTGAATGGGATTACTACTCTGAGGACTGGACATACGTCTGAGGGATTACATACAGTCTGAGGAGTTACATTACAGTCTGAAGGGGTTACGGCTACAGTCCTGAGGGATTTCAACGTCTGGGGGTTACATACAGTCTGAGGGGTTACATACAGTCTGAGGGATTACATACAGTCTGAGGGATTACATACAGTCTGAGGGATTATATACAGTCTGAGGGATTACATACAGTCTGAGGGATTACATACAGTCTGAGGGATTACATTCAGTCTGAGAGGTTACATACAGTCTGAGGGGTTACATACAGTCTGAGGGGTTACATACAGTCTGAGGGATTACATACAGCCTGAGGGGTTACATACAGTCTGAGGGGTTACATACAGTCTGAGGGATTGAAGCCGATTGCAAAATGGGCAGATTTGGTGGATCCAGTGGTTCTTATCTGGAATTGGGCCAGTTTTACGGCTGGGATTTAGAGAACCGATCTGCATCAGAACGGTAGACTTTGGATCTTAACGTATGGTTTACAAGACCTTCAATATATTCTGTTGGACTTTGGCAATCATTTTCCAACCAACTATGATGAACATTGATAGAAATGTTTAGTGCTACTAACTGTCTCTGTGGATTTGAGCAGTAATTGGATGGACTGATCGTAAATCGAAGTGTTTTTTCTCGTGTTTCTCAGGTCTTCTTCAAAGCAGGACTTCTTGGTATTCTGGAAGAAATGAGAGATGACCGCCTTGCTCAGCTGATAACATGCACCCAGGCTATTGGCAGAGGGTATCTCATGAGAGAGGAATATAAGAAAATTGTGGAAAGAAGGTAAAATTCCTGGTTTAACATGGTACATGTCTATTGTATATGCAAGATGCATACATGTACTGTATGCATACATACAAACGACCCGTGGTCCAGGACATTTCACCAGCAACAAAGGAAAGGGTTCTTTACAGTAACGGCAGTTACAATGTGGAGTTCATTACCCATGGAGACTGTGATGGCAGATACAATAGAAATGTACCAAAACATATATACTATATATATTATATATAGTAAAGGAATCAGGAGTAAAGTAAAGGAGTAATAATACAAAAGACTAGAGCAGGTGCTTCTGCTAGACTGTACATAATACCGCGCTCCTCCCTATAGAAGTTTGCTTACATATAGAAAAACAAAAACAACGATTCCTGCGCTCCTACCAATTAGGCTAAAATAAAATAGCGATCTCATGAATAAGGGTTATTTAGTTAAACCCTTTGGCCAAAACGTTATAAGCCTGCAGCCCGTCAAGGCATAACCACATTTTGCAGATACCTACACTGAATATATGTAATTATTGTCCCATAGACTAGTGAAAAATGTGAGAAAGCCCTGAAGGGGTTAAATAAAGCATATGCTTTTGTGAGTAGTGCAATTAAAAGCTGGCCAAAGCCAGTAATATAGTTACCTTACTGCGAGGCAAACTGTGGGGCACAAATTCCCTGGTGTGAATATAATAAAACTTACACATATATCTCTCTGCCAGCCTTATACATTCACCTGCTCTTCCATGGAGGGTGCTGTGCAGACTGACACTGGGGGGTATTGTACCTGCACTCATTGGGAAATTGGTAGGGGCTCAGTAACTGCTATGTAAAGCAGATGTGGGGGTGATTCTGCTAACGTACTAAAATGTACTGTGTAGAAGGGTAAAAAAAGCCGGCACACCAAACGGTGCAATAAATCTGTCTTTACTAGCTCAACGTTTCGGCTCTTGATAAAAGCTCCATTGGAGAATCCGAAACGTTGAGCTAGTAAAGACGCATGTTATTTCTTTATTGTTCCATTCATTTCTCTCTCCCTCTCTCCCTCTCCCCCTCTCTCCCTCTCTCTCTCCCTCTCCGCCTCTCTCCCTCTCTCTCTCCCTCTCTCCCCCTCTCTCCCGCTCAGAGATGCCCTTATAACCATTCAGTACAATATCCGTTCGTTCATGAACGTAAAGCACTGGCCATGGATGAAATTGTACTTCAGGATTAAGCCCCTCCTTAAGAGTGCAGAGACCGAGAAGGAGATGCAGAGTCTGAAAGAGGAGTTAGAAAGGATTAAAGGGGAACTCGCCAAATCGGAAGCGCGGAGGAAAGAGGTGGAAGAGAAAATGGTGTCTCTCATGCAAGAGAAAAATGACCTTCTTCTGCAAGTGCATTCAGTACGTACAGTATATAATATGCTGAGAGGCCACAGAGATAACACAAGCTCCCTTATTCAGTTTGCAAGAAGTTGGTTAACGCTCTGTTAGCTATGAATCAACTTCCACTCCCGTGAATGTAAATGAAGGGATTGTGAACGCTCCTTTACCGGACTTTCCAGTCTGCTGAATAGAATCCAATGCTAGTTACGTGTCAGGCTCCTGTAACCGCAGAGTCAGTCAGTGACTGGTTGTCTGTTCCACATGGTGCTGCTTGGTGCAGGGATCATCGCCGGCTCAGGCTTGGTAGAGATTTGTGCCACAGATTTCAAGAAAAAAGTCACAGCAGCAAAATGTATTTCATCCCATTATTGTTGTACTCAAAGGGTTAAGGTAATTGCAAAAATGTTCTGGGTTGCCAACTAATTTATTTTGGGGCTTAACTAGTTGATTTCCCTGAAATAGGAAAACCATAACCTGGCCGATGCAGAAGAAAGATGCGACGAGCTCATCAAAAGTAAGATTCAGCTGGAAGCAAAAGTGAAAGAGCTATTAGAGCGGCTGGAAGAGGAGGAGGAGATGAGCGCGGATCTCACCGCGCGGAAACGGAAACTGGAAGATGAGACCGGGGAACTGAAAAAGGACCTGGACGACTTGGAAATGACCCTGAGTAAGGTTGAAAAGGAAAAACATGCCACTGAAAACAAGGTGTGTACTGTTATTACTGCGCACGTCTTATGCGGTATTAGGATATCCTGTGTTAGCTCTGAAAGTTACGATTATTTTCTAACAGGTAAAGAACCTTACTGAAGAGATGGCTGCATTGTCCGAAAGCATCTCCAAGCTGAGCAGGGAGAAGAAAGCGATTCAGGAGGTCCATCAGCAGACACTGGATGACCTCCAGGCAGAAGAAGACAAAGTGAACAGTCTAACTAAAATGAAGATTAAGCTGGAACAGCAAGTAGATGATGTAAGTTTATTTTGTGCTCAATAATTGCAATTATCTATCAGGCTCCCAACATAAACAGTACAGCATGAATGCAATATATTGTTTGGAACCGCATCACATCTATAGATCTTATTAATCACCTATTAGCAAGACGGGATCCCGCCCCTTCATACCGTACCTGGCAGGGAGTTTGCATCAAGGAAATGTGACATAAATGAGAAGCACAATTTGATACATCTAGTGGCCAAAGTGCAATGTATGAAGTGGTGGTAGTGGTAGTAGTAGTGGTAGAGGTAGTGGTGGTAGTGGTAGTGGTAGAGGTAGTGGTGGTAGTGGTAGTGGTAGAGGTGGTAGTAGTAGTGGTAGTAATGGTAGTGGTGGTGGTAGTAGTAGCCGTTATTCTTACTTACTTGGGGTCGTTACCGTATTCTTTACTTGGGGTGTATGGTACCCGTTATTTTTTCTTCTAATGGGTGTCTGTACCGTTCTCTTACTATGGGGTGTCGGTTACCCGGTATTTTTTATTATGGGGGTCTGGTTACCTGTTATTCTTTACTTAGTGGGGTGTGGTTATATTATTCTTAACGTATTGGGGGTCTGGTGACCGTTATTTCTTTACTTATGGGGTGTAGGTTACCTGTTATTTTTACTTACTGGGTGTTGGTACTCGTTATTCTTATATGGGTGCCTGGTACTCATGATTCGTACGTATTGGGTGTCGGTTACATGTCTATTCTTACTTATACAGATATACAGTAGGCAGATTCATTGGCCTTTTAGTGGGATTAGGTGAAATTCTGTACCCACACGCCATTTTGTTTTATGGAACCCAGGATCGTGTGCACTATAATGGGTGATGTTATGTTTTCTGTTGGGAACAATGAAGCCTTCTACCATGTATATAAAAATACAGATGCGCCACAAGATCAATCATTACCTTGGAAAAATCTGGGGCAATCTCCCAATAAACTGCAAACAGTCAGGATATTTCGGCCAGCTTAGACTATGGCCCATAGTATTACTACTTAGCGTGTTTGTTGTGGTTTTTTTTTTTTTTGTTGGCCCTGTACTAGCCAATTCAATAGCATAATGGATATGCAGGTCATTCCCTTTGCTGTTGTAAATATAGATGGTGACCATTAGTCTTTTGGTTTTATTGCGTATATTTATCATATTGTAGAACTGATTGAGACTATTTATATGGTTGGTGATTTGCCTGTAGTTTGTACTCAGGCAATTTTTGATCGGAATTAGTGTGGGTGGCTACCTTCTTTTGTTTAGGGGTTTGTGTTTGGTACCATGTTACTGGTCTACCATCATAGAATTTTAGTTTTTGGACATGGCCCACGTGAATCATATCAATAGGTGTTCTATAATGCACTGTAATGGCCATCACTCCAGTGTATCATATCGAGTCCTGATGGTCTCGGAAGGACATAAAGTAGGCCTTTGGATCACGTGGACCCCTTCCAAATACTACTTAGCCTATCAGTTCCTCGTAAGTTGAAAAAGCATAGTTTCATACTTGGTTCCTCCATGAGCCACGTCATGTTGGCCTCGATAACCCCCGCTGCAGCTCAGACTGGCATCCTGCCTCCTCGTCATATGCTCACGCAGTAAGTCGGCAGTCATGGCGGGCTGAGTGCAAGCGGTTGGGGGCCCAAGGAGCATTTTTGGCCTGGTATTTAACTAAATCATACTATCGGTTACAGGCAAAGCGGCGATATCCAAGGCATCCCGCGTTGAAAAAGCAGCATCAAACTGAGAGGTTTTTTAAAGGAGAGATAGAATTGGCCCAAGGCAGAGAAGACCTCGGACTTGGGTATTAAATATCAAACGTAACTTTCATTAAACAAAGATAGAAGGACATTCTAACAAGGATGTATTAGTAATAACATGTGGGCAGGGCAGAGAGAGAGGGAACTTTAAGTATTATTTCGTTACTGATACTGTACGTGGATATGGATTTGTGACAAAAAAGGTTTGTAATGTACACTCTGATTATATTTACGTGGGGGATCTTGTATTTTCCGTTTAATGTTATTGCAAATGCATTAATTATTTGTCTCATAACTAGCGTTTTCCTATAGCAGGGTAGTGTTTGGTTGAGTATTGTACCAAGAAGGGCCCACTTATGAAGATAATGTTGACGGACACTTGTCCATCACGTGGAATTATACAAAACGACATAGTGTGCAGGGAGAATGTTTATTAAAAAAAAAAACAACCTTTGCATTTCCTAGTCATGGTAAATATTGTGGGACTATGTCCTATTAGGTTTTTTTTCAGTTGACTCTGGTCTTATGGGTTTTGGAGTCCTGGACCAACAAGAAGTTCTTGGAGCATCTACTGTACGTACCTCCTCTCTCCTCTTGCTTCATAAATCTGCATTGGGTAGAGGGGTCTGCCATTTGACCGATTGTCTGGGCCATAACAGTTTTAATTAGGTAACGAGTATTTGGGAACAATATTGTTCGGTGAACCCCAGACTCAGAGAAAGAAAAAGCTCATCGTGTAAGAATCGAGTAGTTGAAAAGGTTTGGGCCTTGCCAGCTCCTGAGGTCCTATGGGCCAGGGGTAATTGAGGGGCCATCCCAGAGGAGAGGTGTGCCTTTGCTAGGGAAAGAGAAGGGGTGGGAGGTGCTTCATTTGTCCTGATGGGCAAGGAATTATTGACAGGAGGAAAGGATTTATACTGGGCCAGCCGTTAGTTTCTGACCACAAATCCCAGGATGCGACCAGAATAGCGTTAGCTGATGCTATATTGTGGGGTTACCTTTGGTTTCCTCCTCAAGTTGTTCCTAACCTCTCAGTCTGTGAGTAAAGGCCATTTTACCTTTGCTAAGCTGATAAATCAAAGCTTCTTTGCCTTCTACCAGATGGGATATTCACCTAAAAAGTGAAGATCATCAGAAAAAGTTAAATAATAGACATACAGTGAAATAAAATATTAATATATATACATATATATATATATCTACAATAATCAAAAAATAAATAGATGATACCGTTCTGTGGCTACGAAATGCTTTTTATTTGTGCGAGCTTTCAGATCACTGATCTCTTACTTACGGCAGTTACTACAATGAATAAGCAAAAGGTTATCTAAAAAAACGTGTATCTTGGCATGTTATCTGTGCTGTCTTCCCGGTGTGGATGAGATTATGGCTTAGAGGGTGTTCAAAAGGTTAATGAAAGCAAGGTGAGGAAAAGAGTTGTGATGTATGTGTATCCGGGTTAAATAAAAGAATGGGGAGCCCACAGTATATAACAGTGCTTTACACAAGGGGTGTGGGGAGTGGGGAGTGGAGATGACATGGGTGGGGGTGTGTGAAAATGTGGAGATTGTAGCACAACTAAGAGTGTTGTGGGGATTACTCGTAGTGTCCCTATGGTGTTATAGGGATGGAAAAACAAGGCGTATTAGTATGTGTGAGAGACAGAGTGTAGGGCATCACATATAAGCACAGGGTGTACAGACATGGTCTTTAGCGCCATGGACGAGGAGTTCACTAGTGGAAGTATGACTCATAAAATTTCCGATCGGTTTAGGCCATGATAAGGTCCCGAAACAGTTTTTGCATATAATACACATATATATACACACCACACATGGTACTTTACACAGGACAGAAAAATACATAAAATCTATAATCAGGAGGGAAGGGGACTAGTGGGAGTTAAAGATAGTCTTAGTTACCATCACAATAAAAGAACTTGCTACATATTATTGATAAAATGGAGTAAGTCCTCAGTGCTGTAGTTCAGTGTCTAAGGCCCGTATTCAGATGAAGGAGAATGTCTACGGTGCTGGGGGAGAAGAGGTTAACTCCATTCAAAAGAGTGGGGACTAAAATCTTTCCGGGCACCTGGGGAAGCAGATGTCACAATCAAAGACCTAAAAGGTTTCTGCACTAAGGGGATGGTCATTATGGATTACCAATGGGAAAGAGTTCGTAAACTGATTCTAACGTTGATGATTCTTATACAAAACCGTTTTTAATTCTGGAGCCGGGCCTTTGGTAGTAGATCGTTGGTTACACGAATAGTATCGTATTGGCTCTTCATCAGCCAGCTGGTCTTCCAACCGACGAAACATCTTTTCTAGATAGCCTACAATTTGGAAGTACAGCATACAGTGATTATTACATCAAGGCAATGCCAAGAACGTAAATATAAAAACTGCACATGTGTACCAAAAATAAACACTGAATGTGGCCACATCTTCCGATGAATACAGATGGGAGAAATATTTGCGCACAATAAAAAAACTGGCAAACATGGACATGGACAAAGAGACCCTCAAATACGGCAATTCTTTATAGATAGGGTCTCAAATTGCAATTCAGAAGATATCTTCTGGCACGCTGACGCATAAATATATAGATGTCCTCGTTAATATTATAGATGTCCGCGCCTTAACTATGATAATGTAGATGTCTCCTCACCTTGGATTAGCGAAGATTCCATGTTACTAGACAGATCATCAATCCCATCATTCCCTCCATCTTCTCCTTCTCAAGTCTGCTGTTGACGCTGCAGGTTAATCCAATGGCCCCCGAGTTCGCCCTGCCGTCCGAGTGCTTTTTGCGACAAGGTGGCACAGCAACGTTTCATGCTGGTAATGTGGCATCATCCAGATCCCGCCGCTCCGCATTTTATGGAATTTCCCGAACTCCCGCTTCTTGTTCATTTCCGGAACCCGCCGGCTAGCCAGCTTCCTCCAGTCTCTCATATGTCTTCCAGTTCCATGGGCAAGTGCTCGCTGTTCTATGTCTGGAGCTGGGAAGCCCGGTCTGACTCGATCTCTTCGTGTAATCCTCGGTATGAGCCTTTAACAAAGGAAAAAGTATTACACATGTACGCAGGGCGTTTATTGTATCGCTGGCGCGATGTGCGGGACGTAGACAACGCGCAACGGGAGACGGCGGGCATTGTTTGAGGTACGCATATTAGGAAAAGGGGACATGGGAAACAGGCTAACACCCCACTGAAGCTGCCAGCTGGTGCAATAACATCTGTATATACAGTAACATATTACACGTCATACTCGCATACCACATACATACAAAGATATATATAGATATTACAACATCTTTCTGGTTTATTTTTC
This sequence comes from Ascaphus truei, assembly GCA_036426205.1. Classification (NCBI taxonomy): domain Eukaryota; kingdom Metazoa; phylum Chordata; class Amphibia; order Anura; family Ascaphidae; genus Ascaphus; species Ascaphus truei. Next base: position 1,027,560 of record CM071588.1, read on the forward strand.
TTGGCCCAATCATTGGTTTAATAGATCATTCTTTTGCACAATTCACTTACTTACATATTATATTAAAATATACAGGGGTAATATCTCACCCTATATATGGCCTGGTCTGCTCCGATGCGGAAGCAGGGGATATCCTGTATGACCTGACCTTGATGGTGGGACTTGGGGCTGTTGTTGAGCGCCCCGATTCTAACCCCTTAAGTACCAAATGGTGGAGCTCGTTAATCTTTTTGCAGCTGGAACATTTGTATCGGTGCATCTTCAATTTTGCTTGCACACGCAAGTACTTCCAAATCCTTCCTGTGACGTTACAGGAGGACACATGAATAGCTGTGAGGGTGAAGGGACAAACTTTTCAATGTGGAAGGAGGAAAACTTTCAAATAATACGTCTGTTACATGTTTTAAGGTAATTTTGCAGCGTCGAAATATAACATAACAACAAAGGGATACCCCATTTGCTTACTTTCACTCATGTTGGTGACTAATTTAATTATTGAATTTAATTCAATATAAGGAATAGACACCTCTATTGAAGTGAATACTTTGATGCCAGAATGCCCGTTAATGGGTTAAGATTATGCCATAGTCTTTGCATTGCTCCAGGGCTATCTATATAATTCGTTGCGTACGGACATAATCCCTAATGAAAGAATGGACGATCTGGAGAAGCAGAGGGTCGGATGAAGGGGGGAGAGGTGGGTTGGGGATTTCGAAATGTGGATAGCAGCAGGCGGAAAAAACACCTGCGACTTTATAGGCGGGACCCCAGCCTATCCACGCATTTGTCTTCTTCAACAGTCGAAAGCCGCCATCCATTGGAAGTCTACACCAGCCCCATAAAAATACCAAGCTCCATGGATTCTCCACAATGTCACGCTACAAATACCAAGCCGCCATTGGGGGTCTACACCATGCCCCACTACCAATACCAGCTGCCATGGAGTCCCCACCATGACCGTACAAACAAGGCCTCCACTGGAGTCCCCACCATGCCCCGCTACAAATACCAAGCAGCCATTGGCGTCCCCACATGTCCCGACTACAAATACCAAAGCCGTATGGAGTCTCCCACCATGTCCCGCTACAAATACAAAGCCGCCTATGGAGTCACCACCTGTCCGGACAAATTTACAAGCCGCCATTGGAGTCCCCACATGTCCCACTACAAATACCAAGATGCAAGGGAGTCCCCAACCATGTCCCGCTACCAAATACAAAGCCGCTTTGGAGTCCCCCACCATGTTCCCGCTACAAATACAAAGCCGCCATTGAGTCCCCACCATGTCCCGGCGACAAAATCCAAAGACGCCATTGGAGTCCCCACCAGGTTCGACACAAAACCAGCTGGCCAGAGGAGTCCCCCCACCATGTCCTGTCCGCTACAAATACAAGCCGCTAGGAGTACCCACAATGTCGTCCCGCTACAAATACAAAGCGCCATCCATGGGTCCCACCATGTCCGTACAAATACCAAGCTTGCCATGGGAGTCCACACCATGCCCGATACCAAATACCAAGCTGCCATTGGATCCCATCCTGCCCACTACAAATCCAGCTTTTAGCAACCATGGATAAGAGATGTATGGGAGTAGTGGGGAAAAAGGCAGTATACCAAATATAGAAGAAAAGCTCATGATTGCTTTGTTTATACTTTTAGTTGTAGTCTGCACTTCAGCTTGTAGTTCTCAAGATCCATTATGTGAATTCTTGACTGAGATTTAGGTTTCCCCTTCCAAGGCTCCTCTTTGTCCATCAAGAGATCGATGCAGCGTTTCTCTATTGATCAAATGCTTCCTCAAAACTACAGAAATAGAGCAAAGGTGAACGTAAAAAAACATATTGTTAATGGTCACCGGAGTTAGTTGCCAAGTAATAGGCAACAATAAACACGTCCACCATTGTTTGGTCGGTGATGCTATTCATAAGCACCAGGTTGACTTGGAATAGTGGTGAGTTTTATGGCGTTGGGAGGGGGTCTTATGGAATAGCGCTGCTTAAGTAAATACTGATGGATCGCCGGTTGTTTTTATGAAAACGAGCGCAAAGTTCGTTTATAGATTTTCCTGCTTTCAAGATGTCTCCAAGTGTTTGAATGGAAGTGACAATAAATTCCGATTAAAAGGTTTGTTATGAGTTGAGAATAGTTAACGAGCTCCAGTTTAGACGACGGTGCATCGTCTAATGCGAATGTATCGTGGCATAGGGATGCAGTGTGGCGATTTGTCGTCTTGTACATGAATGAACACTTTGGATGTGTTCATAAAAAGAGTAGAGGAAGAGGGAAGGGAAACAACGGTGTGGACAACAATTATTGAAATGGGTTTTAATGTGGGAAGATTCAGACTGAACCCAAACTGCCAGAGCGTTAACCTTACATTTACTGCAGAACAAACCTCTTTGTGTATTGTAACAATACTACTGTCACAACTATACCAACAAAAAACGAAAAGTAAGAACAAAAGATACAAAAAAAATAAAAGAAGAAAGGAAAATGAAGAAAAACCAAAACGAAAAGTAAGACCACGAAGAAACAAAGAAAAACGGTAAAAGGACGAAAAATACTATAAAAAAAAACTAACAGTAAGATCAAAGAACGAAAGCAAAAAAAAAGTAGAGAATAACAACAAACACAACGAACAGGAAGAAAAAAAAAAAAAAGAAAGGACGTAAAAAAGAACCGCAATAACAAAAAAAAAGAAAAGGAAGAAAGAAGAATGAAAAAAAAAATACAAGAAGAAACAAGAAGAATACAACCAACACAAGAACAGTATATACAAAGAAGACGAAAACAAAACGAAACCATCTAATACAAATAATAGAACAAAAAAAAGAAAGAAGAAAACACCAAAAAAGACACATTAAATACAAACAACACCGACATACCATAAGAACAACTAATAAATGACAAACAAAACTGAACCATGACTACCAAAACAAATACAAGTTACTGAAATACTAATACAAACACCACGAAATTAATACCACTACAACCACCAATAAAATTACGAACACTACCACCCACACTAACATTACTACCACTACTACAAAAACAAAACTACAATTACGAAACTACTAATACAACAAACACTTACAATTAATACCACTACCACAACCACTACTACCCACCACCACTACATTCTACCACCCCAACCACACCAGTAGTACACTAAGGTACTAACACACCACTACCATACTACCCACCACCACCACGAACATTATAACCACTACTCATACCACAACACTACAACTACTAAGGTGTAGTATAGTGGAGTAATGTAGTGGTGGTGTAGTAGAGTGGTGAGTAATGGTAGTGGTGGTGGTAGTAGTAGTGGTAGTGGTAGTAATGGTAGAGTGGTGGATGTAGTAGTGCAGTAGTACAGTGTTGGTGGTGGTGAGTAGTGGTAGTATGGTAGTGGTGGTTGGTAGTAGTGGACAGTAGTAGTGTTACATAAACAAAGAGGTTTGTTCTGCAGTGTAAATGTAAAGGTGTAACGCTCGCCAGGTTGGGTTCAGTCTGTGATCTTCCACATTAAAGGCCCATTCAAATATGGGGTGTCACACAGTGTTACTCTTCCTCTACTTTGTTTATGAAACATCCCAAAGTGTTCATCATGTACAAGAGACACCTAAAGCATCGCCACACTGCATCACGATGCACGATACATGCGCATTATACGATGCACCGTATTCTAAACGGAGCTCGTTAATATTCTCCAAAATCTAACACACCTTTTAATCGGAGAGTTATTGCCATTCCATTCAAACAATTGGAGACACTTAAAGCATAAAAAATCTGATAAAACTTGCGCGTTTGCAATAACCGGCGATCCATCAGTATTTATAAGCAGCGCTATTCCATAAGACCCCTCCCAACGCCAGAAAAACACACCCTATTCAAGTCAACTGGTGCTTATGAATAGATCACCACCAAACATGGTGGAGTGTTTATGTTGCCATACTTGGCAACTCCGTGTGTACCATTAACAATATGTTTACGTTCACCTTTGCTCTGATTTCTGGTAGTTTGAAGGAAGCATTGAGCAAAGAAGAAGAAACTGCGCACGATCTTGAGAGGACAAAGAGGAGAGTGGAAGGGGAACCTGAAACTCAAGTCAAGAATCACTAATGGACTTGAGAACGACAGATGAAGCAGACGACAAGTAAAAAGTATAAACTGCATCATGGGCTTATTCTTCTATATTTGGTATACTGCTATTTCCCAACTAATCCACATACAACTCTTATCCATGGTGCTAAAACCTGGATTTGTAGTGTGGCAGGATGGGACTCCAATGGCAGCTTGGTATTTGGTATCGAGGCATGGTGTGGACTCACATGGCAGCTTGGTATTTGTACGGACATGGTGGGGACTTTCCAATGGCGGCTTTGTATTTGTAGCGGGACATGGTGGGGACTCCAATGGCGGCTTTGTATTTGTAGCGGGACATGGTGGGGACTCCAATGGCGGCTTTGTATTTGTAGCGGGACATGGTGGGGACTCCAATAGCGGCTTTGTATTTGTAGCGGGACATGGTGGGGACTCCAATAGCGGCTTTGTATTTGTAGCGGGACATGGTGGGGACTCCAATGGCGGCTTGGTATTTGTAGCGGGGCATGGTGGGGACTCCAGTGGAGGCTTGGTATTTGTAGCGGTCATGGTGGGGACTCCAATGGCAGCTTGGTATTTGTAGTGGGGCATGGTGGAGACCCCAATGGCGGCTTGGTATTTGTAGCGGGACATTGTGGAGAATCCAGTGGAGGCTTGGTATTTGTAGTGGGGCATGGTGGAGACTCCAATGGCGGCTTTCTGACTGTTGAAGAAGACAAATGAGTGGGATAAGAGCTGGGTCCCTGCCTATAAAGTCCAGGTGTTTTTCCGCCTGCTGCTATCACATTTCAGAAATCCCCACCCACCTCTCCCACTCCTTCTCCGACACTCTGCTTCTCAGATCGTCCGATCTCTTTCATTAGGGAGTATGTACGTACGCAACATATTATATAGATAGCACCTGGGAAGCAATGCAAAGACTATGGCATAATCTTTAACCCATTCACTGCATTCTGGCATCAAAGGAATTCATTCTAATAGAGGTGTCTATTCCTTATATTGAATTAAATTCAATAAATTAAATTAGCACCAAATGGAGTGAAAGTAAGCAAAATGGGGTATTCCGTTTTTGTTATGTTATATTTCAGGACGCTTGCATATTAACCTTAAAACAATGTAACAGACGTATGATATTTGACGTTTTCCGCACAGCTATTCAGTGTGTCTCTGTAACTTCACAGGAAGGAATTTGAAGTACTTGCGTTGCAAAGCAAAATTGAAGATGAACAGATGATCAATGTTCAGCTGCAGAAAAAGATTAAAGAGCTCCAGGTTGGTATATTTAAGGGGTTATATCAGGGGCGCTCAACAACAGCCCTCAAGGGCCACCATCAGGTCAGGTCAGCAGGATATCCCTGCTTCAGCATCGGAGCAGACAGCGCCCAATATTAATAGGGTGAGATATTACCCATGTGAATATTTAATATAATATGTAAATTAAGTGAATTGTGCAAAAGAATGATCTATTAAACACAATGATTGTGGCCAAGAAAATATAAACCAGAAAGATGTATGTAAATATATATATATATATTTGTATGTATGTGTGTATGCGAGTATATACGTGTATATGTGTACTGTATATACAGATGTTATTGCACCAGCTGGCATGCTTCAGTGGGTGATATAGCATGTTCGCCATGTCCCCTTTTCGCTAATGCGTAACTCAAGACAATGGCCGCGTCTCCCGGTTGCGCTTTGTCTACGTCCCGCACATCGCGCCAGCGAGTACAATAACGCCTGCTACATGTGTATACTTTTTCCTTTGTTAAAGGCTCATACCGAGGAATTACAAGAAGAGATCGAGTCAGAACGGGCTTCCCGAGCCAAGACAGAGAAACAGCGAGCGGACTTCGCCAGGGAACTGGAAGACATAAGTGAGAGACTGGAGGAAGCTGGCGGAGCCGGCGCGGTTCACGTGGAAATGAACAAGAAGCGGGAGTCGGAATTCCATAAAATGCGGCGGGATCTGGAGGAGGCCACATTACAGCATGAAACGTTGCTGGCCACCTTGCGCAAAAAGCACGCGGACGGCATGGCAGAACTCGGGGAGCAGTTGGATAACCTGCAGCGCGTCAAGCAGAAGCTTGAGAAGGAGAAGATGGAGGGAAGGATGGAGATTGATGATCTGTCTAGTAACATGGAATCTGTCGCTAAATCCAAGGTGAGGAGGACATCTACCAGTATATAGTTAAGCGAGGACATCTATATAGTTAAGCGAGGACATCTATATAGTTAGGCGTCAGCGTGCCAGAAGATATCTTCTGAAGTAGCAAATTTGACCCTTAATCTATAAAGATATTGCCGTATTTGAGGGTTCTCTTTGTCAATGTCCAATGTTTGCCAGTTTTTTTATTGTGCGCAAATATTTCTCCCATCTGTATTCATCGGAAGATGTGGCCACATTCAGTGTGTATTTGGTACACAGGTGCAGTTTTATATTTACGTTATTTGGCAATTGCACGTGGATGTAATAATTAATGTATGCTTACATTCCAAAATTGTAGGCTAGCCTAGAAAAGATGTGTCGTCTGTTGGAAGACCAGCTGGCTGAAATGAAGAGCCAATACGATGACAATATTCGTGTAACCAACGATCTATCTACACAAAAGGCCCGGCTCCAGAATGAAAACGGTTTGTATAAGATATCCATCAAACGTTTAGAATCAGTTTAACGAACATGCTTCTCCCATTGGTAATCCATAATGACCATGCCACTTTAGTGAATAAACCCGGTTAGGTCTTTAATGTATGGTGAAGCTGCTTCCAGGTGCCGGAGAAGATTTTAGCACCACTCTTTTGAATGGAGTTAACCTCTTCTCCCCCAGCACCGTAGAACATTCTCACTGCATAATGAATAAGGGCCTTAGACACTGAACTACCAGCACTGAGGACTTACATCCATTTATCAATAAATATGTAGAAAATGTTTCTTTATTGTGATGGTAACTAAGACTATCTTTAACTCACACTAGTCCCTGGATTATAGATTTTATGTATTTCTGTCTGTGTAAAGTACATGTGTGTGTGTATATATATGTGTATTATGCAACTGTTCGGGACACTTAGCAGTGGCCTAAACAGAGATCGAAATTTTATGAGTCATTACTGACACTAGTGAACTCTCGTCCCATGAGCGCTAAAGACCATGTCTGTACACACTGTGCTATATGTATGCACACACAGCTGTCTCTCACACATACTAATACTCCTTGTTTTTCCATCCCTATACACCAATAGGGACAACTAAGTATCCACACACACTTTTAGTTGTGCTACAAACTCTCACATTTTCACACCCACCCACACCATTTATATCCACTCCCACTCCACACACACCTTGTGTAAAGCACTGTATATACTGTGGGCTCCCCATTCATTTTTATTTACACTGATACACATACACACTCTTTCCTCACTTGCTTTCATTACCTTTTGACACCTCTAGCCATAAATCTCATCCACACCGGGGGAAGGAACAGCACAGATAACATTCCAAGAGACACTGTTTTTTAAGTAACCTTTTGCTTCATTCATTGTAACATCGCCGGAAGAAGAGATCAGTGTATCTCGAAAGCTCGCACAAATAAAAGCATTTCGTTAGCCACAGAACGGTATCATCTATTTATTTTTTGATTATTGTATATATATATATATATGTATATATAATATATATTTTATTTCACTGTTAATGTTTATTATTGAACTTTTTCTGATGAATCTCACTTTTAGGTGAATTATCCCATCTGGTAGAAGAGAAAGAAGCTTTGATTTATCAGCTGAGCAGAGGTAAAATGGCCTTTACTCAACAGACTGAGGATGTTAGGAGACAACTTGAGGAGGAAACCAAGGTAACCCAATATTATGCATCATCTAACGCTATTCTGGGTCTAAATCCTGGGATTATGTGGTCAAGAACTACTGCTGCCCAGTATATCCTTTCTCCTTCAATAATTCCTTGCCAATCTAGGACAAATGAAAGCACCTCCCACCCCTTCTCTTTTCCTAGCACCTCTCTCTGGGATGGGCCCTCAAATTACCCCTGGCCCCATGAGGACCTCAGGAGCTGGCAAGGCCCAAACTTTTCACACTCGATTCTTACACGATGAGGCTTTTCTCTGAGTCATTGGGTTCACCGAACAAATATTGTTCCCAAATTACTACTTTACCTTAACTTAAACTGTTAGGGCCCAGACAATCGGTCAAATGGCAGGACCCCTCTACCCAATGCAGAGTTATGAAGCAGAGAGGAGAAGAGGAGGTACAGTACAGTAGATGCTCCAAGAGACTTCTTGGTGGTCCAGGACTCAAAAACCCAATAAAGACCAGAGTCAACCTGAAAAAAAAACCTAATAGGACAGAGGTGCAAACAATATTTACCAGGACTAGGAATGCAAAGGTTGTTTTTTTTTTTTTAAATAAAAATTCCCTGCACAATATGTCGTTTTGTATAATTCACGTGATGGACAAGTGTCAGTCAACATTATCTTCAATAAGGGCCCTTCTTGGTACAATACCTCAACCAAAACAATACCCCTGCTATAAGGAAAACTCTAGTTAATGAGACAAGATAATTAATGCATTTGCAATAACATTAAACGTAAAATAACAAGAATCCCCACGTAAATATAAGCAGAGTGTACATTACAAACCTTTTTTTCACAAATCCATATCCACGTACAGTATACAGTAACTGAATAATATTAGAATGTATCCCTCTCTCTCTGCCTGCCCAAATGTTATTACTAATACATCCATTGTGAGGAATGTCTTCTATCTTTGTTTAAATGAAAGTTACGTTTGATATTATACCACAAAGTACCGAGGTACCTTCTCTTCTTGGCCAAGTCTATCTGCTCCTTAAACCTCTCATTTGATGCTACTTTTGCACCGGGATGCCTTGGAATATCGCCGACTTGCCGTGTAACCGATAAGTAATGATTTATTTAATAATACAGGCCAAAAATGCTCTGGCCCACGCCTTGCACTCAGCCCGCCATGACTGCGACTTACTGCGTGAGCAATATGACGAGGAGCAGGAGGCCAAGTCTGAGCTGCAGCGGGGGTTATCGAAGGCCAACAATGACGTGGCTCAATGGAGAACCAAGTATGAAACAGATGCTATTCAACGTACAGAGGAACTGGAAGAGGCTAAGTAAGTATTGGAAGGGGCCACTGTGAGCCAAAGGCTACTTTATGTCTTCCGAGACCAGAAAGACTAGATATGATTAAACTGGAAGTGATGGACATTATACAGTGTCATATATAGAAAACTAATGGAGATTCACGTGGGCATGTCCAAAACTAAAATTATATGATGGTAGGCCAGTAACAATGAGTACCACCAACCCCTACAGATGTAGCCACCACTATCCGATCACTTGCCTGGGTAAAAACTAAGGCATCTCACAGTAAATGTCTCATCATTTCTGTGAGATTCTGCTGCCAGACTAATGGCCCATCGGATTTACACAGCAGGGGTGCCTGCAGTCCCATTATGTTTGAATTGGACTGCAGGGACCCCCCGCTGTGTTAATCTGATGGGCCATTAGTCTGGCTGCAGAAATCTCACTGAAATGTTGCAGTTTATTGGGAGATTGCCCCAGATTTTCCAAGGTAAATGATTGGATACTTGTGGAAGCATCTGTATTTTTATATACATGTAGCAGGCTTCATTGTTCCCAACAGAAAACATAACATAACCCATTATAGTGCACAAGATCACTGGGTTCCATAAAACAAAATGGCAGTGTGGGTACAGAATATCTCACCTAATCCCACTAAAAGGGAACAATGAAGTCTGCTACTGTATATCTGTATAAGTAAAGAATATACAGGTAACAGACACCCAATAAGTAAAGAATAATGAGTAACCAGGCACCCAATAAGTAAAGAATAACGAGTAACCAGACACCCAGTAAGTAAAAAATAACAGGTAACCAGACACCCAATAAGTAAAGAATAACGGATAACCAGACACCCAATACGTAAAGAATAATGAGTAACCAGACACCCACTAAGTAAAGAATAACAGGTAACCAGACACCCAATAAGTAAAGAATAACGGGTAACCAGACACCCAATAAGTAAAGAATAACGGGTAACCAGACACCCAATAAGTAAAGAATAATGGGGGAGATTGCTGCTTTAAAGAACATGACATGACACTCATTGTGAGGGGTAGCAGCCGCTGTAAGACCCTCCCAGCTGCTTGCAGTGGGTAAGGGGCAGCAGCCCCTGG